>LOEQ01001541.1:53194-67501 GCA_001685075.1 Bramus lutescens
CCCCCCCCCAATGATCTCATGAACCTATGATCACTGTGGAAATGGTCCCTCTTAAACCATGGAAACTTGCACGTATTTATTGTATTTTATATATGTTCCAGCATTTTCTAAAATCTCCTCACAAAGCCAGATTACCCCAAACACTTTTAATTTTTATTGAATGGTGGGTATTCTGATTCAGGAACCCTGGGATAAATTGTAAGTTAAGCAAAATCTTTTTTCTTTGTTTCTTCTTAGGAAGGAAGGAAGGAAGGAAGGAAGGAAGGAAGGAAGGAAGGAAGGAGTATTTTTGTGTTTTGTCTGTTTGCTGTTTTGTTTTTGTTTGCCTTTTTTGTTTATTTCCAGGATCTTGCCATGCAGCTCAGTGTGAACTGTTGGAACTCAACGTCCTCCTGCCTCAGCCTCCAGAGTACAGGTATTAATATTATTTCTAGCAAATAATGAATGAAACATGACTGTTAGAAATATGCAATACAGAATGGTGGCGATAATTTGAAGTAAATACCATTCATGAAAAATAGACCAAATTATAGTATGCAAAAATACATGGGCTGATGGTTCCATTTCCCAACCCTCCTTCACTTAATTGTTAAATTCAGAACACTTTGTGTGTGTATGTGTATGCCTCTGTGTGTATGTGTGTATCTGCATGCCTGTGTGCACGTGTGTGTGTGTGCACGTGTGCGCATGCACGCATGCTATTTTCCAACAGATTTCTTCAGTAACCTCATCTATCTGACCCGGTAGTGCCATAGCCTTGTTTACCTGGCAGCGCCCTAGCCTTGCTTGTTTGACAGAGTGAAGCAACCTCAGGAGACCCATTACCAGGTCTATTTTACCAACTTCTGTCTTTTAATTCAACATTAAATTTCCTCCAAAGGTAATCTTGTCTTCTTGAAGTGAAAGATTACTCATAAAACAGTCTCTTCCTACCCCCAGCAGAGGCAGAGGGGACTGTGGAGAGAAAAAAGAGACTGGGGGAGGCTTCTCTTGGACCCCTAGCAGCTCTTGTTACTCACTAAACAGATATCCCATCAGGGACACAGTGTAGTCTGTCCATGGGACAGAACTTGGTTTTCTGGATGTGCCTGTGGCTCTCATCTGGTGGTACCCAAACCATGACCTCCTTTGGAAGCCCTCAGTTGAGCTGTTTGATGCTTCTGTCAGGGAGCAGCAGCATTTTACCTCTATAGCAATGGAGAAACAACATGGCCACTGCTGGCTGAACAGTATTTGGAGTTTGATTCTTCCAAGCAAGTCATTACTGAAACAAATCTCCAGGTCACCAGAGTAAACAGATCTTTGTAGAGTCACACGCTTGACTGACTCGAATGGTGGTGCCCACGTCTAATCCCAGCACTAGGGAGACCAAGGCAGGAGGATACCTACAAATATGAGTCAACACAACCAGCTCTAGAGCAGACCAGGATCCAACCTGAGTCCCTCATTTAAGAAGAAAGGGAAAAGAGAACAAATGAATGCATTATATTAATAATAAGCCTATAAGTTAATTTCAAAAGCAACAATTGGAAGAACATTCTGCCTTTCCTTTAGGGTCGTTGTCAGATAAACAGAAATAGTGTCTTTGTTTAGGCTGTTTGTCCTAGTTTGCTTTCTGTTGCTGTGATAAAGACCTTGGGCAAAAGCAGCTTGGGGAAGAAAGGGTTTATTTTGTCTTACAGCTCACAGTTCATTATTAGGGAAGTCAGGGCAAGGCAGGAACCCAAAGGCAGGAAATCATGCAGAAGCCATGGAGAAATGCTATTTACTGGCTTTGTCCCCACAGTTTGCTCAGCTTGCTTTCTTTTACCACCCAAATGTTGTGCAAAGTTGGGCCACAGAGGACATGGCCCTCCCACATCAATCATTAATCGGGAAAATGCCCCCACAGTTGATCTGGTGGTAACAATCCTTCAATTAAGGTTCCTTTCTTCCTGATGACTTTAGCTTGTGTTCAGTGGACAAGTAACCAGCACACTGCAGAATGGGTTATAAGGGGCAAGTCATCATTGATGCCTTAGCTGGTTGTTCTACAATTAAATAGAGCCTCATCTCCCCCAGATCTTTGTGTGTGAGAGCCACCCAGACTGGTCTTCCTTGATTCAACACCTTCAGACCAGGGATTTGGCCACTCAATTTTGATTTACCATCTCCTTCCACCACAAGACAAGTCCCAAGTGAAGTTGTGCTATTGACCTCCAAAGAAGTAATTTTTTTTTTACGTGAACACAGCAAACACAGCACCATGTCAACTCCAAGTCTTTAAGCAGGTTAGGATGGACAGACATACAAAGTCAATTTCAGTTTCTGAAACTGACTGCTTCCAACATTTGGGGTATGTTACAAAGCACAAATGATTTGTTTAACAAGGGTTGGTTGGACCCTGCATTCAGTGTTCTAAGAAGCTTACAGTCAAGTACAGTGTTTCTCTATAAATCCTTCTATCAGTATCGCCTAATTTTATTGACAATACATATCCCCAGAGCTCAGTCAGATCTATCAAATCAGACTTCTGAAGATTGGCAACATACACATGCCATTAAATACCACTCTTCTAAAGGGAGAGAGAGACCAAACAAACATTGGACATGAAGTTTTGTTTTGCCAGTCACTGAAGAACTTAATTTATCACTGAAGACCTTGAGGTGAGTTCAAGGCTAGAGACCAGGATGGACTACATAGCCAAATCCTGTTTCAAACAAACAAACTAACAAATCAATAAATGAAGTACCTGGACACGGAGCTTTATGGTATTTGGGAGGGGGATATTTTATTAGCTGTGACTCGAGACCTGTGCAGATATGATAAGAGATTTTGAAGACTCTTGGATGCAAAGAACGGAGTTAGGATCTGTCATCTTTACATCATGATAGAGACCGGTTCTTAAGATGAAGGAGACATTGACGGGGGCAATAGAAGAGGCTTGTTAGTTTGCAAAGTTCCCAGATGAACTTCCTGCTGTGGTCGAGTCATCTGTACAGGCAAGGTTCTCGGCAACTTGAGTCTTAAAACTAGGACTCTTTACGACCTCTCCTGAATAACAGTATCTAAGAGGATGATTTCTGAGAGGTCTAGCTAGCCTAGCATCAGGTAGTTGGTAAGAGTCTAGCCTGAAATAGTTGGGAGCAGGGGTACAAAAAGACAGACACTCCTGTATAAAGTTGAAAGGAGTAAACTTAACAGGCCTTTGTTTTTGATTAAACGTTGGGGTTTAGGGCGGCTCTGAGCTTCTGGCTTGACTACAACCGAGAGAAAGTATCTTCAAGCCAGCCTGCCATCATTTCAAAACTGTACTTGGCATGCTCAGTCCAGTGAGTCATCTATGCAAAAGCTGGTCACAGTCTTGAAAGATGACCAACTAAGAAATAACATGGCACAAAAGTCACAAGCCACTACCCAGGAGTGCCACCGGTTTTTGCTCCCAGAAACTCTGCCTTGTGTTTAAGTTTCTGGCAAAGGCCTGCTTACTTTTTTGAGAATCTTAACCACTAGTTATGTCCTTATAATGTAAAGAACATTGTGGAAAGAATTCTCCCCATGCTTTTAAGCCTAGCAACATCTACTTCCTATGTCCGCAGGTATGTCAACTTGTTAGTTAAGAAGAATGTAGCTCGGCATGGTGGTCCAGATCTGCAGTCTCAGCACTGGGCAGACGCAACAAGATGGTGCGTTTGACATCAGCCTGGGCTCCACATGTAATAATGTAATGCCAAAAGTCATAGTCTTTAATAAACCATTCTCATATATATTGCTCTCAATGTTCAGGATGATATCATTCACGGTCTGTTATTTTAAAAGAAAGAAATATATCAAAGGGCAAAGCACATGTGTGGACGTTGGACCTCCCTTAGGGCCTGGTTCTTCCACCTTGTTTGAGACAGAGTTTTTCTTTTTGTTGTTCACTGCTAGATCTGCCAGGCCAGTTGACCTGGGAGCTTCTGGGGATTCGCTTGTCTCTTCCTCCCATCTTGCCTTAGGAACACCGGGATTGGAGATTTGCATTATTGCACCTGGCTTTACGTGAGTTCTGGGGATTAGAACTCAGGTCCCTGTGCTTGCAGGGAAAGCACCTTATCTGCTGAGCCACAACCTCTTATCATAAAAGGCTTTTTAAAATAAAAAAACTACGTAATCTAGGCTAAAATATAAGCATCTATCCATATGGCAAAAATGCTACCTCCTACCCCATAAATATATTCAGTTATTTACCAAGAATAAATGAATGAGTTAGAACTTGGTTATGAGAACTTTGTTGTTCCTGAAAATTTTCCAAACAAAGCATTGCTTTTCCACGGCAAAGTGTCTGTCGGGCTCCAAGTTACAATAAAATCAGGTGATCTTCCTCAACTTCTCGCGAGAGTTAGTGCCTTAGACTTTTCTCTAAGTTTTCATGCAAAGGATTCTAAGTGCTTGGCTGCTTCATTTACGAAAGTAAAACACTTGCTTAACAAAAACACTTTCACTTAACAAATACAAAATAAGACAACTCTGGAAACAGTTTTTTTCTTAAGCTTTTTTTTATTAAATTTATATTGCTACTGTTACTTGGAAGTAAAGGTGGTATCTACACACATCGTAACTTTGTGGTATTGGTTTTACATATTTGCAAACTTTTCATATTTCTACTAATAAGCTTAAACCAGGATGGGGTGATGGTGTGCCTTATTCTAACAGGGCTCACATATAAATTATGTCATTTACTTAATGCGAAGGGTCCAAAGTATATATAATAACTTCCTTAGGGTTACTTCCTTATTGAACTGTTTGAGTTAGAAGCAACATGTTTCTAAGACTTTGAATGAAGGAAAGGAGGAGGAACAGAAACGGTACCCACAAGCAGTTAGGACAAACTAGTAATTAGGAAACATGCAAGTTTACCAAATGGTTTTTACACCTAAGAAGCCTTTCCTCAGGTGTTGGAATCAGGCATCCATTCCCATATCAATTTTTGTAACTAGCTTTAAATGTATGGCCACTCTCATTTATATCACAGCACATCCAACATCAGATGAAGATATGTTACAAAAAAATAAATGGAGAGGAGTACACAGCAATAGAGAAGGAGGGGGAAACAGAATTCAGAAACGTAATATGACAAACAAGAAGCTTCAGAGAAAACCCTTTGTACATCGCACGCCAAAGGACAGCAGTCTATAAACAGCTGGAAAATGGAGCAGAGCTACTTAGATCAATGGCAATGCTGTGTAACCTCCACGTTTACCAACCTTCACCCAAGGAGAGGATAATGTCCACCTGTGAGTCCCGCTAAATTGCAAGAATATATACACAGGGCAATAAAAGTTGGAGACTCTCACAGAGCCATGGTTACAGTTGAGGATTTAGCATCAAAGCCTATATTCTCACTCCAGCTCTGCCGATTCAGGAAACCCACTTCATCTTTCTCAGTCTCAATAATACCATGTGAAGATGGAAAAGCAATAATCACAATGGTGAACTAGGCTACAGTTCAATGGCAGAGCACCTACCTAAGGTGTGGAATGCTCTGGTTTCAACTACCATCACCAAACAAACAAACGAAGTAAAGCAGAAGGAAGGGGGCAGTAGATGGGAGAAACAGGACCTGCTGAATTAGATGAAGTAAAGATATATTACCAAACCTGCCGCAAAGTCTGAAACCCAAAGGTAAGGCCTTATTGTGTTTTAAATAGGGCTGGACAGATGAGTTAGCAGTTAAGCACATGTGCTCCCCCTACAGGACTCCAGTTCAGTTCATAGCACCCAACCTCAACTGTTTCTCAACCTCCTGTGACTCCAGGCACAAGGGATCCAAAGCCCTCTTCCCCCATTCCACAGGCAACCACACTCAGTTGCACATATTCCATAGATATGCACATTTATGAATGGATCTATGTAATTAAGAAAATAGTAAAAATAAGGGGCTGGAGAGATGGCTCCAAAGCTAAAAACACTTTAAGAACCCACGCTCAATTCCTAGGGCCTATATAATGTGCCACCACAATCCAGAACTTTAGTTCCAGGGCATCTGACACCCTCTTCTGAACTCCACAGGCACCATGCATGGATGTGATACACATATATGCATTCAAGCAAAACACTCATACACATAAAATAAAATAAGATAAAATTAAAAAATAAAAATCTTTAAACGTTTTAAAAGAAGACGATAAAAGCGAGAAAATGACATAAAATCCTTTAAAGAGTATGTTTAAAATAAGCAAATATGCAAGCAGTCCCAACAAGTTCCCTGTCAATTGTCAACAGCACAGCAAACATTTGTGTGTGTGTGCTTGTGCTTAAGTTCAGGAACTGAGAGTATAGAAAGATTGAAGGTGGCATGATTCCTGCCATCCAGCTTACGTTAAAACTCCTGGTGAGGTTGGCAAAGCACAATTATTAAAAACACAAAGAGAAGGGAAGAAATAGCCTCGAAAGAGGCAGGAAGGCTCGGAGGATAACTTAGTTGGTAGAGTGCTTTCCCAGCATGCACACGGGAGTTTGAATCCCCAGAACAATGAAAACCAGACCTGGTAAGGCACGCTTGTATCTGAACACTTAGGAGGGTAGAGGCCAGAAGATCAGAAATTCAAGGTTATATGCTTCACAGAGAGTATGAGGCCAGCCTGGGCCTCATAGACACTGTTTCAAAAATAAATAGGGGTTGGGAAGGGGGGGGCACACAGGGATTTACAATAAAGTTAGGATTAGCCTAACACTCATGAGAGGGTCAACTGTGGTCTACAGAAATCTGGGAAAGCTCAGCAAAACTGAGCTTCAAGGAATGAGATGGTTTGAATGAAAAATGTCTCCCACAGGCCTGGGTATTTGAACATTCAGACCCCAGCTAGTGGCATTGTTTGAGGAGGCTCTGACACCTCTAGTCCTGCTGGAGAAAGAACTTCAGCAGGAGGTAGGCTTTGAGAGTCTATAGTCTCATCCAAATTCCGGTTGATTCTCTCTTCTTTGTGTTTGCACTTGAAGATGTGATCTCTCGGCTTCCTGCTTTGGCCTCCTGTTGCCATGACTCCCCTGACATTATGGACTGCCTTTCTAGAACCACAAGCAGAAATAAACTCTTCTCTATGTTACCTCAGCCATGGATGACCAGCACATACATGAGCTGAAAGGAGGAAGGCCAGCATTTCCAGCAGAAGGCATGCTAGCAGCAGAAACCTCTGAGTGCCAAGCATTTCTTTGTTTTATTTTGTTGTGTTAGGGGGTTGCAAACACGTTTCGCAGGAGTTAAGGTTGGATGATAAGTTGGTTGTGAGGCAAAATGGCATTCCGCCAGTGTCCCCAGAGGAGCTTTGTAGGCTGTCCACAGTGAAGCCCCTTCTGATTGGATGGTGCATGAGCCATCCCAATTATTACATACCATCACCCCTGGGGGTAAGGTTGTGTAGGCACAGAGGCCAAGCAAACTTGAGACAGGGAATGCCAAGTTAAGGAGTTCAGATCTTATCTTGTCAACATTAGGCAGCCAGTTATAGGTCTTTACCCAGATGACTAAGTTACTGAAAGTGCTTATAATGAGATCCATCAGGCAATGGGATGTGGACTGGATGGCAGAGAAAGAAGCCATAGGGTGGGGGAGTAATTAAGAGGCTGCGAGGTAGTTCAGGGATGGAAAGTCAGGTGTGTGTGTGTGTGTGTGTGTGTGTGTACGCACGTGCATAGGAATTGCATAACAAAAGGCTCGAGTCTTCCTTTTCAAAAGTCCATGGCTGGTACGGAGTGTAGTGTTGAGTACACACTCTACATGTGTTTATCAGTGATAAGGAGCTATGGGAACGCCGTCGGGTACACAGAGGTGAAACAAGGACCTATGGGTTTCACGAGGAGAATGTTAAAGACTTTTACTGTTGTGATAGTCAGATTTCTGTTGCTGGGATAAAACGTCATGACCCAAAGGAACTGATGGAAGAAGGGGTTGTTGTGGTTTTGAGTGATAAGGGTCCATCATGGTGGGAAATCATGGCATCTAGCCACGGGCCTGGTGACTGGAGAGAGCAGCTGGAGAGACAATGCAGAGAGAGGGCAAACTAGAATCAGGGCCAGGCCTGAAGCTCCCAAAGCCAGCCCCCAGTGACAAGCTTCCTCTAGCAAGGCCACTCCTTCTCAGCCTTCACAAACAGTAACACTACCCAGAGACCAAGTATTCACATGCTGGAGCCTATGGGGGACCTTTCTTCTTTAAACCATCATGACTGCATCCTCCGGGCTTGAAGGCATAGAATATACCACCCATAGAAATTCCATTCTGACTTTACACATAATGGGTTTGACTTAGGAAACTTGTTTTTGTTGTTCATTAAGTTCCCTAAATGTCATTGGCTTTTTCTGCTGCTGTTTGCAGTTATTTCTTTTCAAACGTTCATTTCATGTGTTTGAGTGTTTTGCTTAGATGTCAACATTTCTCCTAGGTCTGGAGTTATAGATGGTTATGAGCTGCCTTGTGGGTGCTGAGAGTCAAACAGAGGTCCTCTGGAAGAACAGCCATTGCTCGTAACCACAGAGACTGCCTTCCCTCAGCCCCTATTTGCATTTCTAAGAACAGAAGCTTGCATTTCATTAACTGCCCGGGAAAGCTGCTATTTTACACTTGTGCTGTCTGTAAAGACTTGTAGAGGAAGATCCCACAGAAAGCAATTGAAAGGGGGGGGTCTCTCTCTCTCTCTCTCTCTCTCTCTCTCTCTCTAATTACTTCTGTAAACTGAATTTTAGGATTTTCCTCAAGTTTTGAAAAGATGGCTTGGAGAAAATTTAGTAGCTTTACAACGAAGGTTTATTTATCAAAAGAGAAATAGGTATGGCCTTCATCATCTACCTCATGCTCTCTAAACTGTAGTTTCCCATCTGTAAATAGGGTACAGAAGCAATTTAGGGTTCCTGACAAATGTATACAGACACAACAGAACAGAGTTCATGGTGATAGGAATCAGGGTCTCTTTTGTCTTGTCTTGATTTGTTCCGTTTTGTTTGGCTTTTGAGGCCCAATCTCCATAGGTAACTCCAGCTGACCTGGAACTTGCTAAATAGACCAGGCCAGCCTGAGCTCTAGATGGTTCTCCTGGGATGACTTGAGTTAATCACCACCTACACAGCTCGGATAAGCACTGTTTTGTAAAACATGTATTTTGCTTAGGGAACCACAGAACAAACACTTTACAACTGACCCACGGCCCCAGCCCTAAAACTTATTTTTAAGTGTGTGCTCATAAGCTAGGACACAGATGCTTTTCTTTTTTGAAAAGGTTTTATTTTACTTTTTATTTATATATGTGTGTGTCTGTGTTTGTGGGTGAGTGAGTGCCTGTGTGCATATAAGCATGTGTGTGCAGGTACCCAGGGAGCCCAGAAGAGGGCACAAGGTACCCAGGAGCTGACATCATAGGCAGTTGTGAGTTCACGGATGGGGGTGCTGAGACTCCAGTCCTTTCTAAGAGGGGCAACTGCTGCATCATCCGAAGACGTGCTTCTTGCCAGACAGCTGAAAATGCTTGAAAGTCATTGCCCTATAACACCTTTTTTCTTAAAACAAAGGAAAGTCTTCTAAAATCAGTTAACAAAGCTGTATTAAATGAAAGAAAATCTTGGCTGGAGATGTAGCTCAGAGGTAATACACATGCCTAGGCTGCACAAAGTCTTAGGTTCAATCCCAGTTCCACACATTTTATATATATATATATATAACATATAATATCACACATTATATTATATATGATATTATATACTATATAATACTGCATATATAATAATATACTATATAATACTGCAATATAATTATATACTATATATTAAAATGTATATTATAATATATGTATAATATCTATTATATATATGCAATATATATCTTCACCTAACCTCAATTTCTTAGTCTCAATCCCTCTGTCAACCTTTTACATATTCTCTATGGCTTTCCCTTGCTCAACTTTCTGTACATTAAGTTTGTATGTTAGCAAGTTGTGATATGAAGTAATTGTGGCCTTCATGCAAACAAACTTCTGAAAACAGCACTGCTGAATGTGTTTTTTTTTTAACAGATGTTAAAGAATGAGTTTTCCAAAGGAAACAGCTTCTACTTGTAGAATGCACTACTTTCTGTGGTGTGAGCACTGTAGCCATTGTCAATTTCAAGCTAAGATAATTCACTAAATGCAAAACTAGAGACAGCATGTTGTATAGTGTTTCCATCATTGAGATGTATCAGAAATGTAGCTAAAATAACTCTCCAAACTCAGAACTAGAAAGAGACAGCATGTTGTATAATATTTCCATCACAGAAATGTTTCAAAAATGTAGCTAAGATAACTCTCTAAACTCAGCACTAGAAAGAGACAGCAGGTTGTATAGTATTTCCATCACAGAAATGTAGCTAAGATAATTCTCTAAACACAGAACTAGAAAGAGACAGTGTGTTGTTTAAACACAGAACTAGAAAGAGACAGCAGGTTGTAGAGTATTTCCATCACAGAAATGTATCAGAAGAAAACATAGTAAAATTGGAAGTGGTGAGTTTTAAATATTAGCTTTTGAACGATGTTTACTTATAAGTTACTTATTCATCTCCTTTTTGTGTAGGGATCTGACAGAGGGCTTCACACATGTGGGATAAATGCCTTTCACTGAGATGCACCCCAGCCTTGGGATTTACTCTTTTTTTTGTGATCATCATGTCTAAGGACTCGTTGGTGACATTTAGCTCCAACACATGCTGTCTTGGTTCACCTTCTCCACCATCCCTCTACTGCGTGCTGGACAAGTTGCTCCAATCTCTTCTACGAAAAACCACAAACTCAACAGACTGAAGTCTAAAATGCTTTCCTCTTTGAAATTCCTAATGCACAGGTCTCCTTCCCTCTTGACTTCACTATGTCTATTAACTGGGTCTCCAGTTGTTCCAATGAGCTACGGACTCTTTGAAAAGGCTGTGTATAGGTAATGCTCTCTAATATGCCTCCTTTTCATTTATTTCATCTGGGTTATCGTCCTTCTTCAGACCAACTGACCGGCCTCTTCTCTTTCAGGCTCCTTTCACTCCAATCTGACAATTACTGTGTTAAATTAATATTCCAAATGCTCAGCTCTTATAATCTAGCTTGTCAATTCAACACACACACATTCACACACTGCTGGTCTTCAAAGTTCTCAGACCACCTAACTGGACAGCTCCATGGTCCCTAAGCTTGGAGCATGTCCTGTGATTCATGATTCAATTCTTCTGCCCAAATCAATCTTCTTCTTTCTGTTCCTAGAAAGACTCAAAAACCTTTGATTCAAGACTCAGTTCAAGCATTATTATGGGGACATATAAATCAAATTGAAATCTGCAGAATAGAAACAAACAAGGTATGCCTAATCCAGTAAGCACTGAAAGATGCATTTGATCACCACCCTTTCTGGAAGCTCTGTGACCCATAGTGCACCAAGGCAGTACTTGCTTCATTGTTAGGATTAAAATGTTTGCTGGGAGTCAGCATGAAGTTTATCTCCAACCTAGGGATTCCAATTATACATGCCACAGCTGTTCTTCATTAACTGACAGCACCAAGAATTGTCTGTACTTTAACCATTTTGGTATTGACTGTAATTATTTCTCTTTTAATAAAGCTGTGAGGAAATTGGATCGAGGAGGTGGGAAAGGTTGGTGGTAGAGACCTGGGACCCCTGGACCCAGGGCTGTGACTAGCACTGATAACATTCGCCTTGAGATGCTGATTTGATATTAAAGATCAGCAGCAAAGCATTGGGAATTCAGATCTTTTCTATGCCCCTATTCCTTTAGCCTTCCTCCAACATTGAGGGTAAAGTAAAAATGCTCCCAAAGCTTGTTTTTGTGAGAGGGAAAACCACAAAGGCCTGCAAAGGACCAGCGATTCCTTTTCCTTTGTGTTTCAGAAAAGAAGCTAAGCAAACAGGTTGGCACAGCCGTCTTGGTCACTGACACTAGCTTTCCTATGAAGATGAGCTATGGAGAGCTGGGACACTTGGCACAGGAGAGATGAAAGGCCATGGGAGAAAACCAGCCAAGGTGAAAACATATGAACACATCTGAGATTGCCACTAGTGGTCCAGAGATGTCTCCTAGGAACACTGTTTGAACACTTGCTGAAATGTGGGGTATCTGGAACTGCTCCAAGTCCACTGAAACAGACTTAGGGGTCAGATTAGGACCATGCGTTTTTTGTGGGTGTAGCCAGTGATCCTGATGCACATTCACGATTGAGAATCAGCATGGCCTGTCAGTGGACAACAACCTTTGAGTTTAAAAAGAATAATAATAGTAAGGTTTTGTTGTTTTACATTATTAGAGTTAGGAGAGAAAGAGGAGGAGTCAGAATAAGGCAGGGAACGGGAGAAAATACAGCACAACCACCAAGTCTAAAACTTTTCTTTTTAACATCTCATCCTTTACAGAAACATTTTCTTACCTGTATAGTGCATCCCAACTAAAAAGATGTACCTGAACTTAGTCCTATCTCCGTCCTGCCACAGCTGAAATACCCGGTTTATGAGAGTATTAAAAACAAACAAATAAATAAAAGGTGAGAGTGACAAAAGTAAAAAGTTATTATCTAAAATACATTTACCATTTTTATGAGTGGAGGGAGAAATACATAAATACAACCTCAGCAAGCATTCTGCAACAACTTCAAAAACACTTTTTCACCCAGATAGGAGTTTTAATGGTGACATTTGAATATTATGAAATCCCAAAGCCACATACATAAAAATGTACAAAGGCATTAAAGAAAATGTGAAATAAGTATTTTTCTACTTAAACATTTTTTGTTTGTTTTTTTAAGGAATCATAAAGTAGGTATACCTCCTAAGAACTTCATGGAGGAGGCTGTGAAATCACTGTAAGAAGGGTTCAAAGCCTCAGGTGGGGAAACCATTCCAATTAGATGCAGAAAGTAGCACCAAGCGAGCCTATCATTCCTTTATGGGTAAGCAGCTCCTAGACGTTTATCATAGATTTGTAAATGTTTATTGTCAGTGTGCAGGAAACTCATTGTGGGATCTATACATCAGCACTGGCTTCACGTCCATATGAACGTGCAAGGGACTTGCCATTGTGAACTGTGAACTGAAGCTTCATCCCCCAGCAGCTTTCTGTTTTCTTCTCTCCTGAAGAAAAGGTTGTGAAAACTTAGGAGCGACCAAACTGCTCTGAATCTTTATGAATCTTTTCACAAAGATTGAACTATATACCTAATTTTAAGAAGCAACGTTTCAAACACCAGATAAAGTCTTGAAACCCAGCTTGCCTCACCATTTAACAAAATTATGACTCATTTCAGTAAGAATGTGCTTTTTTAGTAAGAAAAAAAATGCTTTCTGAGCTAAGTTTGAACTGCTAGGGCACTTGGGACACTCACAAACCCAGTCAGCAGAAGTCTCAAACTCCTAAAAGATTAAAGACAAAATAAATTGGCGTGTATTGAGAATGAAAAGAAAAAAAAATCCCCAAGGGTACTGATTTATAAACAGAAGTAACGCTAAAACTCCCCTGAAATCCCCCAATTGCCAATCCTTATAAATTCATCACTGAGCACTTTCCTCCTCTGGAAACCTATAGTTAAGGAAACAGGAATGCCTTTGCTGACTTACAGCTGGTAAAAACTTCAAAGCACACCCACCACAACACTGACTCCATCCGGCACTGTGTGGCTCAGTGATTCTCAACCTTCCTAAGGCTTGCGACTCTTTAATACAGTTCCTACAGTTCCTCATACTGTGTTGACCCCCAGCCTTAAAATTATTTTCGTTGCTACTTCATAACTGTATTTTTGCTACTGTTATAAATCATAATGTAAATATCTGATATGCAGGATATCTGATATACGACCCTTGTGAATGAGTCCTTAGACCCACCGGTTGAGGTTTTAAAATCATGAATGCAAATGTAAGGTTTCCTGGGAAATGCTAGGGGTTGGTTGTTTGGGATCCAGTGGATACGTCCAGCAAGCAAGTGTGTGATGTTGAAGTCTAGCGCAGGAGGCAGAGGTACCAGGGGTGGGCGCCGCCTGGGGTGGGTGGGGCCGGGACATGTGTCTAATAGAGGGAGGAAGGGCCTGAGTGCGACAAAATGTAAGTGGTGTGTGGGCTCCAGGATCAGGTAGGAGTGAAAGATGAGCCCCCAGGCCCTATCTGTCAAAGGCCACAACCACAGGTCGTCCTGTATTTAGTATCTTTTGTCACTTATGAATGAACTTAAGATGTCCCTTTAAAACTAAAAGTGGAAAAGTAGACCTAGCTAAACATCTGGAGGGGGGGGAGTATGTTCCCATTCTCTATTTAACCGGTCATCCTACAATCGCCCTG
>LOEQ01001541.1:69261-90710 GCA_001685075.1 Bramus lutescens
CACACACACACACACACACACGTCTATCCGCCCTCCTTTCCACCGGTGGTTTGATTTTTGCTAAACTTAATCTGGTTTTTTGGAACGAACAGGTACTGGCCCTGCAGGGCGAGGGCTCAGGGAAGTTGCAAAGAGCGTGGGCGTGGGGCCCTGCAGCGCACCCTCGGGCTGGGCTAGGCGCGGCAAACCTCTGGGCGTCGGAACAAGAGGGAGGTGAATTGGGGAGACCTTGGATCTTGGCTCCCAGTGCCTGGCCCCAGGCCTGCTGCGCCGGTCCAAGTGCCACCCCTCAAGTTTTGCCTTTCGCTTTTGGGACCTAAACCGACAGCACCCAGGTCACCTGTTGAAAGCTGAAACTTGCACCGGGAGGAGGGAGCTGGGAAAGGGTGCTCGGAGGAGGCGCGGCTCCGGTTCTAGCCTAGAGGTTTTGTCTGCACGGGGCGTGACCGCGCAGGTTCCCTTCGGCTCCCAGGTAGCCCGGAGTGGGGGAGTGGAGGTGGCGGGGAGGGGCGGGAGCCTTGAACTTGGCTCAGGGGGAAGAGAAACCCGGCTGCGGGCTCAGAGCCGTTTCTTGCTGGGCGAGCGTCAACTCGGCAGGCATTATTAACCAGGTCAGCGAAATGAGTCTGAACCCCATTTCTAGAATCGTGTAGCGGCCACAGACACTTCCTCCCGTTCCCCTCCCTCTTCCCAACCCCCAGCAACTCTTTTTCGTTTCTTTGCACGGTTTGTTTCCTTGATAGAATGTAATATTCATAGTTGTACTCTTGTAACCACACAGGCTCTCGCAGGTGGAGGAGCCGAGAGCATCTAGCCTGAAATCAGCCTTTGAAAGTCCTTTGACTGTTGGGTCTGAGATCTTGTCAGAGCAGATAAAGGAAAAGTTATTTCTGGTCCTTTGTCGAAATTAATCATGCTACTGAGGCGACCAGGTCATTTTAGGGCGAGGAAATCGCATGCAAAGCTCGAAGGCGAGCCCCTTGCCAAGGCTGGACTCGCCCTACTGCCTCGAATAGCCCCCTTCAGGAGCTGCAAGAGTCACATACCACGTTTCACCCCCAAGACTTTGGCTTTGCACATCGGTTCAGGGCTTGCTTTGAAGAGGCACGAAAGATAGTGGAGACATGCGCTCTGGAAAGTACCTTATAAAATAGAATCCACGCCCTAATGTATAAGACAGGATTCACGGGAGGGAGAGAGATTTGTCCAAATCAAACAACTAGGTTCAAACAGGACTGGGACTGGTAGAGCTTTGCTTCCAGAATTCCTGGTCCTGTGAGCCCAATTCTCCCTCACCTGACTCTCGACTGCCCCCTGTGGGCGACTGAGTCTGTTGCTTGATTTTAGTTTAAACTTTGAGCAGAGGAGGTAAACCCAATTATTTGTCCCCAGCTCTGAGAGCTGCATCTCCAGATCTCGCCAAACCTAAAAGGCGAATCTAATGAGAGTTAAATATGTGGCTCCACTTGCAGATCCTGTTGGCCTTCTTGGTGTCCCTGATGCTTCGCGGAAGGCTGCTTCATTTGGAAGGCTTTCCAAGCAGTTCCACAGCAAAAGGGAATTGTCACTCGAAGATGCTGACTTTACAGTTTTGTGCTTATAATTTTCGTTCTTTCGTTTTGGCTCTATAGCACTGTGTTGTATATGAAGGAAAAGTTTTTAATTATTATTGTTTAGAAATTATTTACTGTCTCTTGTTTACTGTAGGAAACAAAGCAGTTCTTGGTTCAAAGGATTGATACTAAGGAAAAAATGATTGCACAACAACACAGTTTAGTAGGATTTTTTTTTTTTGGTGATGTTATTTTAAGATCACATCCTGCCACCATGCAATCTGAACCATCAGCTTGTTGCCCCAAATAACAGTTTTAAATGATGAGAATCATTATTCAGGGGTTTGGTAAACACTTCTGCTTAACTGGTAGGAGGGCTGGAAATAAACATGTAGTAAGTTAGTTCAATTAGACTGCTAATTATTCTGTGTATGATTGATAAGTTCGGAGTTACTTCGGCAGTCATCAGAATCCACAATGTTACTCAACTCAGTAAAAGAAAAGGCTGTTTTGAAAACAGTATTTTTTTAACCTGTAGATCTCATCTGGGGGGAACCCCTTGGTTTTTAATTAGGTACATTGTAAGATATTTTAGACACTGTTCAGTCAGAGACAGAGAAAACAAGAGTAAGTAGGATTCTGACTAGTCAGTACCCTAGTAATGTGCTTAGTTACTCTGGGAACAGTTTTGTAAACACAGCCACGAGTTGGGTTGACCAGACCTTGAGTTTTGAATGATTTGCCATGTTAATCAGAAAACAGTCTGATGGCTGTATCCTTTCCCAGGTTTTGAAACCATTCCTGCTTAATAATTTTTCTAGTATTATATATGGACTTTAAGGGCTGATCACAATTATGCTTTTGAATGTATTCTGTCTTGATTTTTAAAAAAATCTTATTTTAACAGAATACCAGCTCTATTAGGACATAATTGATTGGTTCATTGTGTTCAGAAACTATTTAAATGATTTGACATATGCCAAAGAGTTTGAGTATGCACTTGTAGAAAGGACATGGGCTCTTGTTCCTTTTATTGCCCTTAGCATTGAGCTTCACGCTTAGGCGTCCATTGGTTGGGCGGCTGCCAGATGTGTAACTTGTCGCTGGTCTAACAGTAACAGCAGGTTCAAACATGCAGAGCGATGGAAAGTGCCAGGGCTTCTGGTGTCTCTGTGGATACCAGCAACAGCAGAACCAGTTTACAAACACTACAGCAACAGAATGCTGAAAACAAGCTCATTGCGCAAGTGTGCCAGGTTTTGTCTTGGTGGACTTTGGAAAGCTTTTGTGTGAGTTTCATAATCCAGTAGTCTAGATCCTATGCTTTCAGCCCATGTCTGTCCCTTCTTATTTCTGCAGCATATACAGTAGCGATGAGGACGATGAAGACATTGAGATGTGTGACCATGACTATGATGGGCTGCTTCCCAAATCTGGAAAGCGTCACTTGGGGAAAACTAGGTGGACCAGGGAAGAGGTAACTAGTCATTTTTATCAAAACATACAAAAAGAAATGAAATGTAATTGATGAAAACTGAAATTGTAGCTAAGCTACATGTGCTCGTCTGAAGACTCTTGGTGTGTTTACCCTGCCATGCTGGACAGAAGGTTCCCCCTACCCTCACCTCTGCCAATATGTTCCTTCTGCTATCTGTTTCCAAATCATTTGTTGTTCTTTGAGTGTTTCCAGCTTTCCCCTTTATGCTTTGCCTCTCGATTTCCCATTCTGGAGCCCCACCACTTTTTATGCCTTTTCATTATATCTTAACAAATGGTATGTCCTGTGAAACTACTACTGGCTGCTATCTTTTTTTTTTAAAAGGAAACATTTTTTTAATATTTATTTATTTATTATGTATACAATATTCTGTCTACATGTAAGCCTGCAGGCCAGAAGAGGGCAATAGACCTTATTCCAGATGGTTGTGAAGGAAACATGTTTTTTTAATATTTATTATAATACATATGTTATAAGACAGAACATGTAAGCCTGCAGGCCAGAAGAGGGCAATAGACCTTATTCCAGATGGTTGTGAAGGAAACATGTTTTTTTAATATTTATTTATTATGTATACAATATTCTGTCTGTGTGTATGCCTGCAGGCCAGAAGAGGGCTACAGACCTCATTACAGATGGTTGTTAGCCACCATGTGGTTGCTGGGAATTAAACTCAGGACCTTTGGAACAGCAGGCAGTGCTCTTAACCGTTGAGCCATCTCTCCAGCTCCTGGCTGCTATCTTTAAGGCTGGATGCACCCTCTATGTACCCATGCCACTGAGTGCCTTCTTGACTTCACTGATGTTTCTACATGTATGTCTTTCCCAACATGCTGCAAATCTCTTGGGGGTGGGGATTAAAGTGTCTCTTTATCTTTATCAAAATCACTTGCTAAAATGTAGTGTAGTACCAAACGTTCTCTGGAAGAAAATTCATGCATTGCTTTTTTTTCTAAGCTGAAACAGTCATAGAATTCATTGTGCCATAATATATTCATCTAATATTCTTTACATATGATGCTTCACAGACCTATGTTTGTGAAAGGTTATTCTAAAGACATCCAGTAACGGGAAGAAGATACGCCCACTTCTTTCTAGAACAAAATCATTAAAGTATGAACAAAGGTTTCTTCTTTACTGAACTATGGAATTCATTGTGTTCTAAACCTGGGAGCTCCTGAAAGCAGGTGGACAAGACTCGCAGGGGGGCATCTCGGAAATGCATGTTCCACCTGTCCCGAGGCTGCCCCCTCGGGATATCGAGGTTTTGTTGTTAACCATGGTTTCCCATTCCTGTCTGTCCTGTTCATTATGTGTGAATGGCATCTTTGCAGAACCCTATGAAAGCTGTGCTTGTAGAGCACGTGTGACCTAGTAGAGTGGTGGCCAGTGTTTGGGCTGATAGAGCCGACTGCCTGAGAACGTTTAGGGTCTTCATTCATAAACTCTGACCATATTGAAACAAAACCTTAGTGACCTTACTGAATTAAATACACCTCTGAGTGAAATATGTAAAATGTCTTTGGCTTCTGTATGAAAAAGATTGAGCTAGTGGGAAATCATCTCCCCCCTAGTCTCATCTCTTGCCCTGGTTGAACGGCAACTAAGTTTAACACTGGAATTCCCTTTCTCCCATTCAGTAAAAGTGTCAACAGTTATCATTCATCTACTAAACACCAGCACATGCCAGGCTTCACTGCTTCACATAACGGTATTGTGTAATCTCCAGATAACCCTGTTGGTACTACCATTCCTGTTTTATAGATGACAATAGGAATCTGTTTATATAACTATTCAACAGCTGTGTTAAAGTAAAAGCTTTAGTGTGCCTGTAAATGAATCTATGCTCAGCTCAGACCAGCATAGTACATTAATATTGGCTTTATTGGGATGCTTTTGGAAGCTGTTTGTTTTTTTCCACATTGGATCATGAGGTTGGTTCCTTTGTCCATTATAACTTGAACAGAGCTATTCAGTAGACAACTGATATCCTAGGATTGCGTTTAAATGCCCTAGGATGAAAAGTTGAAGAAGCTGGTGGAGCAGAACGGAACAGATGACTGGAAAGTGATTGCCAATTATCTGCCGGTATGTTGGCTCTTGTTTCTTTTTGTGACAGAAAAACCTCCTTTGAATTTAAAGAGAAATTCTTGGAGAGTTTATTAAGATACTATGCATTTGTTCTTGTAGATGTAAGGGGGACAGATCCAGCCACAGTTTTTATTTTTGATTACACAAGACATAATTGAGGTTTCTTAATATACTATCCAGAGATTTTGATTTTATTTCCAAAAATTGCTTCTTGTTTTTGTTTTAATTTATCCTGATAATATAAGTTAACATTCTGATGGATTGTTACAAGATAGAATTTTAAACTTGGTATTTTCTCCAAATTAGTTTCTAAATTCCCCATTTTTGTCAAAGTCACATTTTTTGGTTTATGGATTTAAAATTCTAGAGTGCCTTTGGAATACAACCCTCCCATCTAAATGCCGAGTTGTGAGCCTAGGATTCCTTTACAATCAATTCTTCTCATCCTTTTAGTTCCTATATTCAGGCCACAGGGTGGCCGCCCTGCCCTCTCTATTACAGTCGCTTCGTACCTTTTCACACATCCATCAGTTCAAAGGCTATCAGCTGATAGAGCTTCCTAAACTGGAGCTATTCCTAACTAGCAGTGTGCTGGCCTAGAGTGTCTGGGTTCCTGGGTTTTTGATCTCCTGCACCACATAAACAAATAACAACAATTAAACAAAGCCCCACCAGTGGTGATGTAGATTCTCACAAAGTAAATGAACTGTCTTGACCTGACACCCAAAGGCTCTCCTGTCTGGTCTCAACTTATGGTCTCCCCCCACCCCCTCTGTTTCCTACTTCCTCCCCACAAGCAGGTTTGGTTGTGTTCATTTCTGCTTTTTCTCCTCTGGGCTTTTCTTCCTAGTGATTTTACCCTCTAGAATTTTTTTTTATTTTTTTTTGGTTTTCCTCTTAAAAGCTCTGAGCATCCTCCAAAGGCCACGTCAGGAGCTCCTGGATGTCTCTGAAGGAAGCAGCATCTCATCTTTAGGGGTCTGTTTCTCCTTAACCCCAACAGCACTTTGCTTGGGTCTCTTCTTGCAGATAAATCATTTCAGCCATCTGTGATAATAAATTCTGTGTTTATCTTTTTCTTCTTCTAAGATGGGAAGCTCTTAGAAAGTGAGACCCTTTTATTGCTTTCATTCCTCTAAACACAAGTGCTCATGGTCCCCAACTAAGCATCTCTCGGTTTGAATGGGAAGCCCTTTAGTTCTTTCTAATGGATTTTCATTGAAACCAGGCAGTATGGATTCTCTAGCCCATTTAAGCCACAGAGTTACAGACCACAGGCTTGGGTTAAGGTTAAATTGGCATATGTGTGTGCCATAAGACGTTCCTTTTATTCATGTGACTCAGCTATTCCCTTCACTAGTCACAGACTCCAATCTTAGATGCAACTTGGATATACTTTTAAGTCTGTAAGCAGTGTGGGACAGGTGGGCTCTCCATACATGCCTTTAAATGTTCTTGAAAGTTTGCACTCTGTATTGTTCACACATAATTCATATTGAACAAAGTCTTCATGGGCTCATCACATTTTATCTTTGCAATGGTGCATGTTTTATCTAGAACCGGACGGATGTGCAGTGCCAACACCGATGGCAGAAGGTGCTAAACCCCGAACTCATCAAGGGTCCCTGGACCAAGGAGGAAGATCAGAGAGTAAGTTGTGTTTTCATTAGATGTGTGAACTGTAATTAAGATTATTTCTAAAACATGTTTCTCACCCCAAGGAAACAATTTGTTGTACAAACAGAAAGTAAAGGGCTTGCTCCCATATATATATGTTCAGTGGATGAAAGCAGGTTTATTTTTTTCTTAAGTTCTCTAAAGATCTTGTAACAATGAAGCTTGATGACACCAACTCATTCTGTAACATTAAAACACAGATTATTTTTGTGTTTCTCTGAAGGTAATAGAGCTCGTCCAGAAATACGGCCCGAAACGTTGGTCTGTTATTGCTAAGCACTTAAAAGGGAGAATCGGAAAACAATGTAGGGAGAGGTGGCATAACCACCTGAATCCAGAAGTTAAGAAAACCTCCTGGACAGAAGAGGAAGACAGAATTATTTACCAGGCACACAAGAGACTGGGGAACAGATGGGCAGAAATTGCAAAGCTGCTGCCTGGACGGTAATAATTTGTCAATACATTGATCGGGAAGAGCAAGAGGACGGTCATTGGACATTCTAAGTGTGTGAATGTATTGCAATCTATCAGTGAGAAGCATGTTGTTAGATAGACCAGAATCATTGAGTTTTAGAAGTGGAAAAGAGATCTTGGAATTTATTTTGTGGAGCACAGTTATTGTCACCTCAGCGGTGACATACATAAAAGGCCTTGGGCCAAGCCTTGTCCCCTCAACCTTCACTTCTTCATTTGCGAAATTACTAATAATCTATTTCATGAGCTAATGTTAGGATCAAGGAAAATGAATGTCAAAGCATTTTGTAAACTGAAGAACTCTAGCTACGTAGAAGGAAACCAAAGACACATAGATTGGTTTGGCCCCAGCCAGCTGAGTGACTGGCAATCATTTTGGTCATTCCTCTGCTGTAGGAATATCCATTTCTTAACACCTCATTGTACCGTTTGCTTACTATTTTTTACAGTGACTAAAAAAAGGCTGTGTATGTAGAATTATCATGCCTACTCCTAATTTCTAACCAATTTCAGTGTAATGTCTTCTTTTTACTGGACGAGGCAGGAAAAGGGCCCCTTTATGAAGGATAATTGTGAAAGTTCACCTTTGACCCATTGTTGGTCTATATTTAAATATTAGGTATATAATTGATTTTTATCTATTTTTGAGAAATACTTTGGCTATAAACTTTAAAATAAAAGAATAATAAAAATATTTTTGTTCTTGAGCTTCTTAACCCCGAAGGGGAGAAAGGATCATTTCAGAGATGGCTTATATAGTATTCCCCAGTGTTGCTCCAAAACAACTCCTCCCTTATGGCTTGAGAGCTTCAAGAAGTCATGGATCTGGTCAAAGGAGATCTTTCCTCCCATGTGGCCTCAGGATATGCTGTTGACTTTTCTAAAAATTTAAGGGGCACCTGAACTTCCTCTTTTTAGCACACATTTCCCCACCCCCATGGAAATAGCAAAAGGGAGTCTTTAATGGTTCTTTCTTTCTTTTTCTTTCTTTTCTTGAGCTGAGAAACTTTTCCTGAGGGTGGAAAGAATTTATAGTAAATGCTTTGTAGTTTGAAACTATACTAGGCAGTCAAGTGTGGTAGGCAGCACTTGCTTGTAATCCCAGCAGCTCAGGAGGTAGAGGCCCAAAGATCAGGAATTCAAGGCCAGCCCAGACTACTACTCTGTCTCACCCCTCCCAAAAGACAGAAAATGTGCTAGGGCTAGCCTCTTTCATGTGGGAGCCTCTTGAGGCTGGTGGAGAAAGTCCTTAACGCATTATCCAGTCACCTAGTCATAAGAATAATGGGAAGGGCCGTTTGATGGTGGCGCACGCCTTTAATCCCAGCACTCAGGAGGCAGAGGCAGGCGGATCTCTGTGAGTTTGAGGCCAGTCTGGTTTACAGAACGAGTTCCAGGACAGGCTCCAAAGATACACAGAAAAATCCTGTCTTGAAAAACAAACAAACAAAAGACTAATGAGAGTAGTTTCCAAAGGTAATAGAGATGTTTTTACTCTAACTTTGTACATGGAGTTATGAGAGGTACAGAGGAGGCACTGAGGTTTTGCCGTCGCTGTCCCCAGGCTTGGCTAAGTCCCTGCTGTGGTGTCTTGACCCTGCTAAGCTACACTATAAGGGTTTATAACAGCTGGGACTTTAAGTTGTATTAAAGTCCAGTAGCGCATGAATGGGCAGAACCTAGGGAAAGATTATTATAGTTAATATCGTCTTTATAAAGGAATCAAAATTCTAAAAAGAAAACAGAATTTGCAGAAAACTCAATACATCCCAGATTGCAGTAGTAAGAGAAATCTGTGTATTGTCAACTAGGCAGCAAGGAAAAGATCGAGACAATTAAAAAGAGAAAATAGTTATTGGAGCCATAGAGAAGTTTTTTTTTTCTTTTGAAACAGTTTTCTGTCAATTAACTGTGATCTGAAATAGCATTGTTGTCAAGTTTGTCTGGGGTGCCTTTCCACACAGGACTGACAACGCCATCAAGAACCACTGGAATTCCACCATGCGGCGCAAGGTGGAACAGGAAGGCTACCTGCAGGAGCCTTCGAAAGCCAGCCAGCCCCCGGTGGCCACTAGCTTCCAGAAGAACAATCACCTGATGGGTTTTGCTCAGGCCCCACCTTCATCTCAGCTCTCCCCAACTGGCCAGCCACCAGTTAACAGCGATTATCCCTACTACCACATCTCCGAGGCACAGAATGTAAGTCCAGTTCATATATACATACATATATGAATTGCATGAGCCTGGTCACAGGCGGCCCTCAGCTAGACCCTAGCCAAGGGTACACTTGAGTCTGGCTTGTGTTTCTGGAGACAAGAATGGAAATAGTTTGTCCTCTGCATAGACATAGCACTAAATAGAGTGAAAGTTGTCTGATTCTCACTCCCTGCTCCAGGTCTGATATAAAGTTAGCTTTTGAATGTGAATGTCCTTAAAATGTTGCTAAGTCTTAACACTGGGTGAATGCAGATAGATTTATAGTCCAATATTTTGCTTTTTTCCCAAAATGAAAATTAGAAGGCTAAAGAGGAGACTATCAAGAAATGCTCATCATAGAACCGATGATAAAATGACAGAACTTGCCCGCTGGGTGGTGGTGGTACACACCTTTAATCCCAGAACTGGGGAGGTAAAGGCTACAGGATCTCTGAGTTCGAGGCCATCCTGGTCTATTCATCTACGGAGTGAGTTTCCAGGACAGCCAGGCCTACACAGAGCAGAGAAACCCTGCATCAAAAAAAAAAAAAAAACAAAACAAAGCTTACCCAAGAATTATAAAGATCATATGCAAATGTTATGTAAAACATATTCATGCATAGTTTTTACTTAGCTGTATCAGTTTCTTAGATTTGACTACAGGATTTCCAGAAAGGTCTCTGGTGAATGAATTATCATAAAAGCTTCTGTGCTTTTTGTTAAAGCTAAACATTACTCTAAGAAAAATATCCCTGGTGACCAACAGCTAGTGGTAGCAACATCTCCCAAAAGCTTCTTTCATGTCTGCATGAATCCTCTCCTCCATTGTTCCTTTTTCTGATTAAAGAATGCCTTCTGTTGGGGTAGAAAGACCCTTTGGGCTTCTTTCTCTGCATTTCTTGGACAATTTAGTGACTTTTAAATACCTGGCTAAATTTCAAGTTAGAGAAGTTTTGTTTTGGTTGTTGATTGTTCTGTGAATTTTATCAGCAAACTACTTTTTCCCTTCGGTCCCAGAAGGAATGCGTCCCAGTGACGCAGTCATAAGTCTGAATGACTTAGCCTTTGTTGTGCTTCTTGGTCTAGGTGTCCAGTCACGTTCCATATCCTGTAGCATTGCACGTAAATATCGTCAATGTCCCTCAACCAGCTGCTGCAGCCATACAGGTGAGATGGTCTGAGGGGCAAACCCATTAGCTAAACAAAGACACTTTATTTCTGCCACATAAGCACACATGTTACAATCCTTAATAGAAAGAAAAACTAGCAGTTTTGAGGACCTACTTTGGGACAGGCGTTTACCACTGGTGGCTTCTGGAATTCTTGATGCATCTGTGAGCATGTGCACTGGCCTCTGCTTTCCCCTTGTTGCCTTAAGTCCCATATTACTCTGCACGAGCAGTGGTGAACTTCGTGGGGTTGGTTCCACACGGAAGTTCTCCGGGCTGTGTTCGGTGCCTCCCTCAGACCTTGTCTTTCCCTGCTTCACTTGTCACTCCAGAGACACTATAACGATGAAGACCCCGAGAAAGAAAAGCGGATAAAGGAATTAGAGCTGCTCCTGATGTCAACTGAGAATGAGCTGAAAGGACAGCAAACGTTACCAGTAAGAGCATCACCATGTGACGGGCAACCTTGTCTCTGCACTCTTCTCTCTCGGGTTTCTCCCCTTCTAAACATTGTATCAGCCAAGATCTGTGTATCTGTGAACAATGTTCAAACGCCAGAAATTACTGCTAATAAATCTATTAGTCTCAGAATGTGCATTAACTGAATCAGAAGTAGCCTAGCTGTTTGTTTTATAACAGGACCACAGTAACCACTTGGGACTATCAGCATCCACTGTTTCCTTCAAAAGGACGTCCATCAATTTAAAGACTAGGAAAGATAAAATGATTGAAAAATCTGCATTTTAGCAAAGCTTTATAGACATGTACTGCCCATTTGTTTGAGTCTTTTTCTTTTATTGTTATTTTTCTAGCCTGTATTTACACATTTTATAATCTCAAATTCAATTTGATGCATATTTTGTCTATGCATGCCTAAAAAGGGGTGCATAGGTCACTTCTTTAAAAGTTTGCTGCTAACTTTGGTTTGTATGTGTGAAAGCTGTGTGGCCCATTTCTATTAGTAGTGATAGTGCACATTTCTGTATACACACACATGTTCCCATAGGTGTGTACGCATGTGCATGCGGGTGTATGTTCACACGTATGTCCAGGCTAGAGGTTGATATCAAATGTCTTCCTTGATATATCTCTAGATTAAAAGTTTTATTTATAATTGTGTCTGTGTGTGCACACATGCTCACATGCACTTTTGGAGGTAAGAGGACAGCTTTCCAGAATCAATTCTTTCCTTTTATTGTGGGCTCTGGGGATCAAACTCTTTTTTATCTGCCTAGCCATCTCGCTGTTCATCCACCTTATATTTTGAGACAGGGTCTCATGAAACCTGGAGCTTGCCCATTTGCCTAAGCTTACTGGCCAAGGGGCTCATGGTTTGCTTGTTCCTACACCTCCAGCACTTGGGTTACAGACTCGAACTGCTGTGGATGCTTGGGGATCAAACTCAGGGTCTCATGCTTGCACGGCAATCACCTTTCAGAATGAGACCTCTCCCCAGTACCCCTACCCCTTCCTTTTTTTGTACTGATGATCAAACCTAGGGCCTCACATGTAGATAGCACTCTGACCCTGAACTACAGCCCTAGCCTTTCCACGGACCGTTTCTTGATTGGGCAGCAAACTGGAAAAGCAGATTGTACTTTGGAACATATGTAGTTTACCCAAGAAGTGAGTATGAGAGCAGTGGTACCCGGTAGGGATTCTTCAGGTGGAATGTCATTTTTGTTGTTTTTGTTAATTAAATAACATGCGCACAGTAGTTCAACCACTTTTGAACTTTTGTCAACATTTTGAAATTTCTCCCCTTGCGTGGTCACAAGGGAACTTCTGTTAACTTGATCCACTTCCTAACCGCGTACACTCTGTAGCCCCACCTTGCATCAGGGCAACCTGTAACCTTAAAAAAAAAAAGCAACAGGATATGTGCAGATAAAAGTAGCAGCTCCAACCATAGAATCCTTTCAATGGCTTAGAATGCAAATGGGACCATTGGCCAGTCACAGCAAACACGGGCAGTTTGCAAATTAAACTCAAATGGCTTTCTAAAACACTCTAAGACTTTTGTGTTTATTAACTAGTCCCGAGGTTTTGCATTTGACTAAAATCATAGCCAGTGAAGCAATTCCGTAGGTATAAATTAGAGAGCTATTGCAAAGTCGTCAAAAAGGAAACATCTTGACAACTGTCTGGCAGGCCCGAGTTTGAATGAGGCAACAACTTTTTATCTTGCCCCCAACAGCGCTTGATGCCTTGTGCAACATCATTGCTAAGTTTCTTCTTCCCTTCTTCTCCCATCCTTATTTCTACATACCCCCTTCCTCTCTCAGACACAGACCCATACTTGCAGCTATCCCGGGTGGCACAGCACCTCCATTGTGGACCAGACCAGACCTCATGGAGACAGTGCACCTGTTTCCTGTTTGGGAGAACACCGCTCCACTCCTTCCCTGCCTGCAGATCCTGGCTCTCTACCTGAGGAAAGCGCCTCGCCAGCCAGGTGCATGATCGTCCACCAGGGCACCATTCTGGATAATGTTAAGAACCTCTTAGAATTTGCAGAAACACTCCAATTTATAGATTCTGTAAGTAGAAGTGCTAAGGCACGTAGTTTCTGGAAGAGGAATTGAGTCCTGATAATGAATCATTGCAATTTTCTATAGCAGATATGTTTCAGCCTACATCCTTGCAAAGGGAAAGGATTTCAGGTCTGGCGAGTCCATTTCTCTCAGCAGTCTGATTTCATGTGCTTCCCACACCAAAGACGACTTTCCATGTTTTGCCTTCCGCATGTGAATTTTCTTAAAGAATAATTTGACTTACCAGGAAGGGCTCAGGATAAGAACTGTGTCTGAGCTGTTTTAAAACAGAATTTCTTGTATTTTGCTTACTTCTTGTGATACTCTAGAAATTTTTCCTTGCTGTTGTTTTTTTTCCTTTGTTTTGACAGCACAGTTGGACTTAAATTTCCTTGGAGCTTAAGACAAACTTTCAGTCTGAGGGTGGGACATAGCTTTCTCTCCAGAATACTGAACATTGATTAGCAACTTCATTGGTTCACTGAAATAAACCATCTTCAGTGAAACAAATTTAAGTTCCACTAACTCTCGTTTTCTTTTCTTGGTCTCCTAGTTGGTTAAAAAGCAGCCATTACCATAATGTGTCATCTAGAAAGGTTTTCTGCTTGCTTTAAATGCATGCAAAAGAGAGTGCCTGAGCTCCCCACAATAGATGAACAAGGCTACCCACGGACCCCTGTGACCCCTGAGCTAGAAGTCCAGCAGACAGACCCAAGGTTTTCTCGCAGGCGGCATTCCTCGCTAGCTTCGTGCTGTGTTTCGGGTGATGGTGGCACTGGTCACACGCATACACCTTGTCTCAAAGCTCTGTGCCTCCCACATTGTTTCAGGACTCTTCATGGTGTGATCTCAGCAGTTTTGCATTATCTGAAGAAGAAGCAGCTTTTTCACGTAGCCAGCAGCACACAGGCAAAGCCTTCCAGCTTCAGCAAAGAGAGGGCCATGGGACTAGACCTACAGGAGAGCCTGGCCTGAGGGCGAATAGCCCAGTGCTGAGCCGGGAGGCTTCCCCTGGCCCAGCCAAAGCTTTACCTCCTGCGAGGCACAGCATGGTTCCACTGGTCATCCTTCGAAAAAAGCGGGGCCAGGCCAGCCCCTTAGCCTCGGGAGACTCGAGCTCCTTCCTATTTGCTGACATCAGCAGCTCAACTCCCAAGCGTTCCCCTGTCAGAGGCTTACCCTTCTCTCCCTCACAGGTAGACCACAACTTCTGTACAGCTGTTACTAATTTTCAGCCGACACCTGAGCCTTAATAATTAGAGACTAATCTGAACAAAATGACTAACGACCGCTGTCCTGGCCGATTTAACTCTGTCTCGGATCTAGCTGGGGTGGTTGCAGATGGCCTCCCGAGCGTGGGCTGGCGGCAGGCTGGCCGATGGCTTGCTTTGTCGCCGCTCTCTCTCTTGCTCCTGGTGGTTTGGAAGACAGATAGCTGCATGAGATGTGCTTTCATTTCCTTCTCTGCCAGAAACGAGCATTTCCGTGCCGTGCCCTCCTCTTCTCCCATGTTAGCCCTCCCTCTTTAAATTCTAACGTGTTTTCTGCCTCTTTGCTCGTTTATTACTAAGTGATTTACTCACCTTCGGGGAGGAGGGAACCAAATTATGGTTACATAACATTTGAATTACAGCTAGAGAACAGAATCATTATAACCTGTCTGTCAGCGGAAGTGCGGAGGGAGACAACGACAAACATATGCTTATGCAAAAATAATTTAACATTTTCAGCATCAGTTCTTTTAAAATTTGCCAGGGCATTTTTACTAGGGTACTGTTTGCCAAAGAATATTCTTATTTTCATAATAGTGCTCTTAAGGCAAGAGTGCTTCGCAGAGCCATGTGTTACCAAATTATAATTAAGAGGCATTTTGTGTCCTTAAAACATTTCCCCCCAGTTATAGCTGTTGAAGATTTTGCATTTTGTTTTATTTTACTTCATTTTATTTTCTTGTGGTTCTGCGACTCGAACCCGGGGCCTCTTGCATGCTAGCTAAGTGCTCTACCACTAAGCTACACATGCTCCTAACTGTGATTTAAAAAGAACTTTAAGGATAGACCAATGGTCTTCCCATCCCCCCAAATACAGATTTAGGTGGGGTTTTTTTTTTTTTCCTTCCCTCCATATTTTCCTAAACTGTGCTCTGTGAAATTAGTTCTGAAAGACCTAAACTATCTCTTAGGGGGGTGGGGGGTGTCTAGATAGGCAGAAAAGTTGGGAACACTGTCTCAGGGTTTCAGAAGGCTTCTTTACTAGAGAACCCCCTCAGACTTTGTTTTTGTTTGGATTTTTTTATTTTTTTTATTTTTTCAAATCGCATACAGAGTCTTTCAGGCTGCTTTGGCTTGCCTTACACTCCTGTGCTCAAGAAACCTTCCTGCCTCTGAATAACTGTGACTACAGGAAGCAGCCACTGTGCCTGGCTGCCCTGTGAATTTTAAGTGTGCTGGTGTCTAGCCGTTCTTCCCAGGAGTTAAGATCCCTTACATTTCCCAAACCTATTTTGCTTTGGGAACATTAGGATTCTGAGAGAGATAGCTTCTTACTCAGTGATTTTTCCACTTGATGCAAACCTTACATAATATTACTCTGGGTTACTAGATCATTGAATCGAGAAAACCAAATATGAAAGAGAAGTAAGATAATAATCTTTTTAAGGTTAATCAAGAGCATGTCCCGTTCACTTTCATGTCAAGTGTCATTTATGGAGATTTGCCTTTGAATTTTGCAAGGCTTTAGCTTTGACCCTAGATTTTGTTTCTTATAAATAACATGCCAAATTTTGGTCCTCAGTGGAAGGAAATCAATATCCCCATCAACACTATATGGTTGTTAGCGTTGTCAGTATTTGGGCTCGTGAGTCCCTGGAGTATCCTTGCTTACTCTCTGGGTCTGCCTTCAAATTGGGATGAGCACAGACTCTTATTTAATCTAAGTTAGTTTTTTCTCTCTTTCTCCCGTATTTAGTTCCTGAACACTTCCAGCAACCACGAAAACTCAGGCTTAGATGTGCCTACTTTAACCTCTACCCCTCTCAGCGGTCACAAACTGACAACGCCATGTCATAGAGACCAGACTGTGAAAACCCAGAAGGAAAATTCCATGTAAGTCCTCGATTCACTAAGAAAAATGTTTATATTATTTATTTTAATGAAGACACAGTCCCAGAAGTTTGACCCCCTTGTATATATAATTCATTCACTGTATGTATCCTGTGCATTCCCACAATGAATATATCCTGAGCATGTTACAACTGACCAGGGTAGGAAGAAGGACGTGAGCAGATTGCTTTTTCTAGTGCAGTCTAAGCGCACACAGCGGTAGTTTTCATACCCTTCTCGTAGCCAGTTTTTCTTCCCATTGTTTTTCAGTGTTCTTTAAAAAAAAAGATTAAAGCATTCAGAATAGAATTGAGAATAGTTAATAGTTTATATTTTTTAATTTTACTTTTTCTTTTTTTATAAGATATATGCATTAGGATCTCTTTAGATACTCACAGGAAAGGATGGATGGATGGATGGATGGATGGATGGATGGATGGATGGATGGATGGATGGATGGATGGATTTATGTGTCTGTGTATGTATGTGTGTATGTGTATTTCAAAGCCCAGGGTGATTAAGTAATTGAAGAGAAATACATTCTTTGAAAGAAATGCATTCTTATTACTTCCAAGTAAAAGCAAAGTTTTAGACATTAGCATGTTTTCTAGTTTTGGCCCACTTGAGGGAATAGATAAGACTGATTTGTAAGTGATACCAGATATTCCCAGCACTTTCAGTCCAGGGCCATTACCTGTGTCGTCGGGACCATTCTAAAAAGATGGGAACTGTTTTAGAGCTCTTAGCCTTAGGACAAAGTATTTTGAAATATTTGTAGATGTGTAATATAACAATACAGATCCACTATCTCTTAATGGCTATAACTAAAAACTGTGATTGTGCATCGAGGGGGGATGTAAGCAATGTGTCTTTTTCATTGAGCTTTTGATGGTTCTCTTTTTTAGCTTTAGAACGCCAGCTATCAAAAGGTCAATCCTTGAAAGCTCTCCGAGAACCCCCACACCATTCAAACATGCACTTGCCGCTCAAGAAATTAAATATGGTCCCCTGAAGATGCTAGTAAGTTCGAGAAAGGTCCTTAGATTTAGCGCGCTTACGCTTGTAGACGTTAAGTGTCCTCTGATCCAGAAATGTCCACTCTTCCCTTAGCCTCAGACACCCGCTCACTTAGTGGAAGACCTACAGGATGTGATCAAGCAGGAATCCGACGAATCTGGAATTGTTGCTGAGTTTCAAGAGAATGGACCCCCACTACTAAAGAAAATCAAACAGGAGGTGAGCCACCCTAGCTCCTCTGCACTCTGAACTGCGTTGTCAGTGCTAAGTGGCGGTGACACTTCTCTCACAAGACTCATGCAAAAATAGTTGAAAGGCACTGGTGTACTGCGGACTCCCATCTTCCATTTGAAAATTCAACTTCTTTAGACAGAAAAGATGCTAGAAAGAAAAAAGGGAGGAAGGGGTAACAGGTTTATACTCCCCGATGCAAGTAGAGAGGTCACCGATCCAAATCATGGCCAGATTAATTAAAGTGAGATTTTTTTATTCATGCATATGGGCTGACCCTCTCTATCACAGGGCTCAAGAAGTCAACATTGAACATGGGGAAAATAAGGGTTTTTGTAGCTTGGGGGTAGGGGGTTACAGAAGCAGAACATAAAACATAACATATTAAGCATACGCATGACAAGTTGGTTATAACAACCTCCTGAAACCAAGACATATTTGCAAGGTGACGGTCATAACAACTTTTTGAAACAAAGGCATGGTTGTTCTTTCCTGAAACATACAATACAGAACCGTTTGTACTTAAGGTCATAGGTGGGGCATAGCCCAGTCCTTGAGAAACCGAGATTTAATCATAACAGGAATGAACCTAGTTTATCTTTACTGTAAGATAGCTTTCAGGCCTAAGATGGAGGCAAGGCTGGTTTATCAATAAGGGAGATGGATAGGTGGACGAAGAGACAGGCAGTCAGGCAGAGACACAGACAGACAGATAGACAGACAGGAGACAGATAAATGACAGATTCATTTCTGTCATCTTTTTTCAGTACCAAGAAATAGTTTATTCTAAGACAGAATGACCATGGCCAAAGAATATAGATTCAAGAATAGGAGTTTCCAAGCCCAAAAGAGTGAAATTTTAACCATCAAAAATCAAAGTGTTAGCTTATTGGGAAGAGCCATTGCCAACAAGTTGAACCCGCCTTCCAGGCAAGACTTTGTGCTCCAAAGACTGGGCAGAAATTTACACCTGACAGTAAATGTTTCCTGGAAGTCTCTTCCATAACAAAGCACTTCCTGTTTGCTCTTAGGTGGAGTCACCAACGGATAAAGCAGGAAATTTCTTCTGCTCAAACCACTGGGAAGGGAACAGTCTGAGTGCCCAACTGTTCGCTCAGGCGTCTCCCGTGGCAGATGCCCCAGTGAGTATCATGTGGGCTCTTCTGTGATCGTGTGTGTCTCATGGACTCCCATGGGTGGTGTGGGGGACCACAGTACCTTTGGCTCTCACTCTTTAGTGTCCTTGGGTTTCTAAGTATTCACACCCACACGATTCCTTTGCATTTGCTTAGTCTTCTAAATGTCTTATTTCCTTCCAGTTAAGCAATCTGTTGTTTGGTTCCATGCTACCTGGGCAGTCATGGTGTGCAGCAAATGCTTGGAATTCTAGGTCCTACCCTAGGGATACTTCTATAGCCACAGGAGAATGGTCCCATACTAGATGCTCATGCTCTTTAATTAAAATGGCACAGTGTTTGCATACAGCCCGCACAATCCTCCTATGTACTTTAAATCGGATTAACTCCTATCTCTCATGGTGTGTAAATGCACTTTTCTGTGTGAGTGTTTTGGTTGGTGAACCCATGCACGCAGAGCAGAAGCTCTGTCACCTTGCTCTGGTTATTATTACATTCTAACAGTTAATCTGTGGATAGTGTCTCCTACATCTTCGGGACAAACGAAGCCAATGAAAATTGTTCATAGTTACTCCGTGTGTACTAACTGCTAAGTACAAATTCAAAGGCTTTAGGTGAATTCATTCCTGTAATCCTCAAAATAATGTTGCTGACATTTTCACTTTCATTATACCAACTGCGCCACTGGGTGACTTAATGATTTAGTGGCTCAGCATTAGAAACTTAGCTGGGTGGTGCTGCATTAGAGCTTGGAGAGTGTTTGCCAATGCCACACTTTCACCACGTACTGCTGCTCTTGATTTGTAGCTCTCAAATACTTCTGGGCCAATAGGGAACATAAAGAGCTCTTGTGAGTAGTCTCTCGTTTTTAGAAGCATGGATTAATAAACTCATTGAGTAGATAGATTTTTATGTACATGCTATATGTCTAGAATTAGGTGGGACCCTGCATCATTCTTATTGTTTTGGGGATGTTTGCAACAATGGGTATAGAGTCGGCTCCTTTTGGCTCAGAGAGGAAGGAATTTCTGGCAGATACTTGGATGTCTTCATGCTAATGCGTGTCATCTCATAGTAAGCTACTCTCTAGAGTTAGGTTTATGTTTCTTTTTCTATTATCCCACCTCATTTAAATTTCAAATGATTCCTTTCCCTTTAGAATATTCTTACCAGCTCTGTTTTAATGACACCAGTATCTGAAGACGAAGACAATGTTCTCAGAGCATTTACAGCGCCTAAAAACAGGCCCTTGGTGGGTCCCTTGCAGGTAATCACTCTTCTAACATTTGGTGTCTTAAAATTCACTAACCACAAATCTGTTACCTTACAATGTTTTTAATGTTTTAGATATAAAAGAATGATGCTTTAAAGCAACTTCTAAGTGTCTAGAACTCACCCTGTGGTGTTTTTGTTACTACTCATGTGAGATACTGGAAATTCTTGTAAAAATCAGGGCCCCCAGCATGATGAAGTGAAACATTTTTTTAAACTGAGACTAAAATCATGTGTTACCCTAGAATGTGCTAGTATCTTCTTCTGCTTTTAAACAATCTTAAAAATACGTATCTATAGGGTGTTTTTGTTTCAGAATTTTATTATGTATGCTTGCCCTATCAACCAGTAATCAAGAGCTGAGAGACTAGATTTCTAATGAAATATGAAATTAGTTAGAAAATAATTGCAATGCATTTGACTAGGAGAACAAAAAGGCAGCCATCAGTGTTATACAGATCATCTGTGATGACCATCTTGCCCTCAACTTTTTATGTCAAAAGAGATTTATTTCCCTTGTAACTTTGAAGTAAGTGTATATTGATGAAATACAACAAATTCCAAATTAATCCTGAGCCAAGTGTAAATAAGAATGCAAATTTGTTCCCTCAAATTATTTAAAGCAGCTCCCAACAATAAATAGCCTAGCACCAAGCCAGCTGCAGCCCCCCCCCCATGTTACTCAGAGGGAAATTCTACTAGATAACCTGGTTAGAAGTCAGAAGTCTTGTGTGATACCGTAGCAATGTAAAAGGAGGGTAGACTTTGAGGGCTGACCTCTATTTGTAGGACCTTCCCACCACTGGGTTAAGCCTGCTCTCTCCAAGTTGTGAGATTCTTCTTCACCCCTCTGTGTAGCCCTGACAGTCGTCCTGGAACTCACTCTGTAGGCCAGGTTGACCTTGAACTCACAGAGGTCGGCCTGCCTGCCTCTGCCTCCCTAGTGCTGGGATCTAAGGTGTGAGCCACCACTGCCCAGCTAAGTTGAGAGAATGTTAAAACCTGTTTTCAAGTATTTGTGCTACTTTCTATCATCTAAATATATTTTTATTATTTCTTTGAGGATTTTATGCACTATATCTGGATCGTGGGCATCTGCAACTCCTCCCCTTAACTCCTCTGAGATCCACTCCCACGCCCTACTTCTCAAATTCTCATCTTTGTTGTTGTTGTTTTATTCGATAACCTATTGACTCTAATTTGGTCTATCCATAATACTTCTGGGTGTGGAGCCATGCATTGCCGCATGGCCAAAGTGCCAGGCAGGTCGTACTCTAAATGGAACTGACTCTCCCTCCCTAAGAAGCCATCAACTGCCCATGACTCACACACAGTTAAGGGTGAGGGCTCATGTACCCCTTTCCACTGCATCCTAGCCTGTTGACTGGCATGGCCTTGTGCAGTCAGCTGCAGCTGATGTGAGTTTGTGGGTGCCATGGTTCTGTCATGCCCAGAAGACACTATTTTGCTTGAGGTTTCCTCAGTCTCTGTCTCTTATAG
>LOEQ01001541.1:99060-110241 GCA_001685075.1 Bramus lutescens
TTCTGAGACCTTGGCCTGGAACTCCTCTAATCATCCAGTGAGCTAATTGACTGACTGGTGAGCCCCAGGGAGCCACCTGCCTTTGCCTTCTTAGTGCTAGGGCATCAAGTTCACACTACCATGCCTGGCTTTTTATTTTATTATTATTTTTTTTTTTTTAGCACTCCTGCCTATCAAACTTGGGATCTTCCTCATGGCAAATCAAATACTTTCCCCACCTGGCTATCACCCTAGCCTGAAAAACTCTTCTTCCTTTTAACCACAGAGTCAACCTATCTGATCTTACTTTCCTTTCCCGCCACTGGCGCCTGTCTGTCCTCAACAGTTTATTACATTCCCTGTGGGGTGGGCCTACTGTGTGCTCTCCTAGTACAGAGAGAGCTGCTGGGCCCCTGCTCACTGGCCTTTCTGTCCACACTGATTCTCGCACACAGTAACTTACTGCACACTGTTGTGTGCACACCAGAACCAGGTGTTCCAAGTCCTTTCCTAGGCTGCAAACCTCTGGACCTGTGCTCAGGAATTTAGATGTTTTTGTTGAGTTTTAGCTTCATAAATTCTCTTTTGTGGTAGGAGAGGCTGGCCATTTGAAAAGTTCCCACAAAGTACTCATGAAAAATATATGGTACCTTTTTATTATATTGATTCCATGTTAGATGTCTAGTCCTAGAGGAAGAACAAAGTGCAAGTCCAGGGATTATCATGTAGGGGACTTGTCAAGATTACAATTCTATCCAAATTGAAAATAGAAGTTAATAAGAACAGCTGAGCACACTTGCACAGTTTGAGTCACCCACCCTACAAAGGCTCAGAATGTGGCCATCACCAGAAGGCACAAATAAAAGCAAACAAAACTGATTTTGTTGTGGAATTTTAAGATAATTAATCTGCATGTTTAGACATTGTATTCCATATTAATTGAAGCCTAGTAGAAAAGTTCAATTTTTCTATAGAAATAATCCTTTTTTGCTTCTATTTGTTTTCTCTGTTCATTACTCTTTCTCCTCCATTTTTTTTGAAGATACATGTTTTTGTTACTATATATCTGTATATTTTAAATCTATATAAACAGTATCATTAGGGTCAGGTACTGTGTTAGACTCCCTCATTCACATTCATCATTTGATTCCCAGGATCCTCTCTCCTTGTTCTCTGAGTATCTATTTAGTCATTGATCTTAAGCACTTAGAGCTTTCTGTGTAAAGGATGCATGCTATTGCTTTACTGCCTCTCAATCACTAATTATTATACTGTATTTTGCTCAGGACTACCAGCACTAACTCAGTCATTGAAAATAAAACATACAACTTTAATATTTTAGGTGATTTCATGTGTCCATCTGCATTTCTGTGCTGCGCTGGAGAAACTTCAGCTTCAGCGAGTAAGCAGTCAATAAAACTGAATCAGGGGCTTTGGGTGAACAGAAGCGCTGTGCAGAGATATGTGTGCTTGTCTGCACATTTGAGTCCAGAGAAATACTCATTTCACAGTGCTTTTCCAACTTCCTAATGCTGTGACCCTTTCATACAGTTCCTCATATTCTGGTGACCCCAACCATACAATCGTTTTCATAACTCTAATTTTGCTACTGTTATGAATATGAATATAAATATCTGTGTTTTCTGGTTGTCTTAGGGGACCCCTGTGAAAAGGTTGTTCGATCCCCCCAAGGGGTCGCCATCTACAAGTTGAGAGCCATACTGGTTTAGAACCATTTCAAAGAACGTTGTAACTAGGAACGTTATTGCCTAGGAAAATATTAAATGTGACTTTGTGTTAGAAGCCAACCTAGAACACAGGCCTTCTTTGCTGTATCATGTCTGTGATATGCCATTCCTTGAAAGTCTGTAGGCTGACCCATTTGCTGTGGGGCATGATAAGTCGCATGTTGCGCCACAGAGTATATTGTGCACTTGACTGTGCCATTTACATGGATGGGGAGGCAGGGGGCGGGCTAAGAGGCGGTGGCCACCGGGAAGTGAGAACATCGCGCTGCAAACGTTAAGTTGCTGGAACCGGGAAACCTCAGCCCGATGGCAGCAGTGTCCACCCAGGGCAGTCGTTTGCCAGCAAGCATGCCACTTCTCACTCCACATCCCCATGGCTCTGTGTGCCTTGGGAGGTCCTGGTAAATGAAGCCCTGAATTTCCTTATCAACTTCCTCACTGTTCTTGGCAAGATGTCTGCTAGGCGCAGCCTCGCATACTGCTTAGGGGCGTGGTCTCTTGTATTCCATCAGTTCAGATTCTTGCTCCTTTGTTGCATAGCGGTGCAATCTTGAACGTGTTTCTCACACACTCTCTTCCTTGTTAGCTTCCTGATATGTAAACTAGGTGGGAGACTACAGGGTAGCTATGCCATGGGTATTTAGTGAGAGTTAACTTGGAGCAGGGTTGTGGGCGGTACACAGTAAGGGTCTGGTCCATGCTGTTGTCTCTCTGTAGCCTTTCAAATGAATACTGTCCAAATCACTAACTCCCCATCCCCACGAGGCTTTCCCTCTAGCCATTTTCTGCCTATGCCGCTCTCAGTGTCCCACGCCCCTTTTGCTTGCTTGTGGCTCCGCAAACTGCCACAGACTGTTTCTACAAAAACTGTTACTATAAAAGCACATGTGCAGTTTAGCCCTCTAAAGAAACACCAGGTTCTGGAGGGCAGAGCTCTTGTTGAAGACAAGACATGGCTTTGTAGCCCGTTGCTGGCCTGGAGCTCACTGTGTAGCTTACTTAGACTGGCCAAGAACTCTTGATGTTCCTACCTCTGACTCTCAATCACTGGGGTTACTGTGGTTCACCACTGTTCCTGCATACAATCTTTCTTACTTTTCCTTTGTCCCATGAGAAAGAATTCCTGTTTAATGTGAATAGTGTGTTTCCTAAACTGCTGGCTTTATTTTTGATTTGGGAGCTTATGTTCGTCTTCTCCAAAATGGCTGCTGGGAGCTCAGAAACTGAGCGCCATTTTACCTCTGTCCAGGCACTGTGCTGTTGAAGACATAGTTTATGTACAAGTCTTTCCCCCTCTTCAGGCAGACTAGTGTTCAAGCCACTTTGTGCATACCATGGCATGGGTTTGGGCATCCAAACCCTACCGCTTCATTTTCCAGTCCAACTAAAGTTTGTTTGATCCTGCCTCATGGGGCGGGTGTACAATGTACATGTATGACTGTGTCTACACAGGCCCCAGTACTGTCCCAGGTGTCTGGACATTGTTCTTTATTAGTTCTGTCCCATGACTTCCAATGCATCTGTAAAGTAGGGCTAGAGGGGCCGGAGATGTCGCAGACTACTCCTGTGTAATACAGGAAGGCCTGAGCCAGCACTTGGGAGGTTGAAGATAGAACCTTAGAGGTTCAAGGTCAGCTCAGCTACGTAGTGAGTTCAAGACCAGCATGAGATACATAAGACCTGCTAAAAAGGAAGCAGAAAATTAAGCTAATCAGGGAGTTGGGGTTGCCGTCTGGTGGTAGAGCATTTGCCTAGCAAAAATGTGAGGCTCTGGATTTGATCATCAACACACCAAAAAGATTTTAAAAAGCTGTACGTATATATGTATATATATAATATATACCAGTATATACATATTAATAAAGTTAATTTTGAAATATAATGTGTGTATATAGTTTACATATGTGTATCAAAATGTATAGGTTTTGTCAGAAGTTGATGCATTATAGAAGTTAAGTCACATTTAATTGACTTAATTAAGTAGTTGGCTCATGCACTCATCAGTTTGTGAGTGAGTAAAGGCCTAGAACTTGCCTTATGTATCTGGAGAATGACGCCTAGTCCTGTCTCCCACCATGTAAAACTTCTGAAGAGGTGGAAGGCATTCCAGTAACAAGATGTCACATTGTAAGGAAACATTGGCTCCATGGGTCCCGTTGTACCTGACGACGAATGGCTTCCTGGCATGGACAGCATCCCACCTGGCTGCCCAGCTGGGGATGCCCCTTTGGACCACCTGCACTTCCTGCTCTGACCCAGCTGTCTCCCTTTCTCCCCATCAGCCCTGCAGTGGTGCCTGGGAACCAGCCTCCTGTGGGAAGACAGAGGATCAGATGACGGCCTCTGGTCAGCCTCGAAAATATGTGAACGCATTCTCGGCTCGGACTCTGGTCATGTGAGACATTTCCAGAAAAGCATTATGGTTTTCAGAACACTTAAAAGTTGACTTGTGACATATCATTCCTCAGCATGGAACTCTTCCTGACTGAGAGAAGAACCTATTTTTGTTGTGGTACAACAGTTGAGAGCAGCACCAAGTGCGTTTTAGTTGCATGAAATCTTACTGGGTTTCACCCAACTAAAAAGGATTATTTTTAAAAAAAATTAATGAATAACAGTCTTACCTAAATTATTAGGTAATGAATTGTAACCATTTGTTAATATCATGATCAGATTTTTTTTAATAAAATGATTTATTTGTATTTTAGAGGATCCAACAGATCAGTATTTTTGACTGGGGTAAATTTTAAAAAAGAATTATACAAAGAAGTACCCCAGTATTTTACATTTCTCAACCACTAAGAATACATACAAATATTTTTAATAAACAGTGAAAGCATTATTCTGAATGTTGACTAAATACCAAGTAGCCGTTCACATAGCCTATAAGACTCATTTGTAGTTAATAATATTGGAAAGACATTTATTGTGCTAAACCAGTTCATGAGGAGTTTTTGTTAGCTTGCTTTAAAAATTATGACTGTATGAAATAGTTTTATAAAAAATTATATTTTTATTCAGTAATTTAATTTTGTAAATGCCAAATAAAAAAAAAATGTGTTTCGCTGCTATGGTCTTAGCCTGTAGACATGCTGCTAGTCAGAGAGGCAGTAGAGCTTGGATGAAAGAAAAGAAACTTGGTATTAGATAATTGATTATTCACTAGTATTTCAGACTTTTTTATTTTTATATATATACCTTTTCCTTTTTTAACTGGAAAACTTATTTGGGAGATTTTTGCATTTGTTGTACATTTTCCTTTTTTTAAGTAAAGTTGTTTCTTTTTGTTATTGTTGGTTTATAAAAACATGCATTGCACTTCTTTTTTTGGGAAATTTATGTTGTTCATGTCATATGTTTTGTTTTGAGTTCAGTCTGACTGTTCTTCAACTCAGGCACTCTGAATCTGCTCAGCTTTCCCCATAGTTATTAAGTGTATGGACCAGAACTGCCTCATGGTTCTTGTGTTTGGGGGGGAAGACAAATGTGGAAGTCAACGGTCGGTTTCTGCCTTGAGAACACTGGGTACAAGATGGCCGGCCCTGAGCTTCAGAAACGACAGTGTATTTACTGCCTTGTAACAAAATAAAGCTGTGCCCATATTTTACATACATCCTGGCCTCTCTTACTTTTGTGATTCGGGGTAGTAGTTATGAAATGGGACAAACTCAAAACACCATTTTCTTTCCAAAATATGCTTGCCATCGAAAATGTATACAGTGTCTTTGCCACAGGAAAGTAAAGACAAGCCAAGTTTAGTTCATAGAATAATCACAGTGACAATTGGGTAGACTCTTTCATCGTGTGTCAAGCAAGGGCTCTTGAATTGGGGGGCGGGGAGCACACTTACAGAACTACTGATATCTGGGCTGGGGCGATGGCTCAGCATGTAAAGTACTTTCTCCATTGCATAAGGACTCGAGTTCCAATCCCCAGAATCCACACACAGTCAGACAAGGCATCCAGGTGTGTAGTCCCAGGTTTCCTATGGCAAGATGGGAAGTGGAGACAGTGGAGGGAATCCCAGGAATTTTACATCCAGTGAACGGACACAGGAAATGGCAAACAACAAAGAAACCCTGTTGGCACCCAAGTTGAGAACTGAGAGCCAAAGTTGTCCTTCACCTTCCATGAATGTGCTGTGGCTATATAACACACAGACATATAGGTGTTCGTGGATACACAGAGTTTGTTTTTAAAGTGATATTTATATGGATATCATAAGGGGATACTAAAGGGTCATGCTGTATGGAAAAGGAGAGTCACGAAAGACACTTAGAGAGTCTTGGGAGATACTGAGAGATGCAATAGCCTTGGTAAGGTGAAGGCTTTCTCTTTCTGCTTCCCAGCTACTCTGATGTAAACGGCTCTGCTCTCCCATCATAAGGGCCTGACATCTCTGAGTCTATGGAGCCAAAATAAAGCCACCTGTCTTCAAGATGCTTCTAGATTTTATCCCAGTGATGAAAAGTAACCAACACAGACTTTCCATGTAGCCCAACTCCCCCATTTTATAGATGAATCCCCATGCCATGTTCAATATCTTTGAACAAACTCTACTTTTCATCCAAGGCACTCAGATCCAAACTCCAATTTTATGAGGTTTCATATGCCTAACACAGTTGGTGCTCATAAGGCAAGGATGAGTTAGATCTAATGACTAGTCTTTGGGACCATTTTACTATTACGATCTTTTTTTTTTTTCTTTTTTGAGGCAGTCTTTCTCTGTGTATCAGCCCTAGCTATCCTAGAACTAGCCTTGAACTCACAGAGATTCGCCTGCCTCTGCCTCCTGAGTGCTGGGATTAAAGGTGTGTGCCACCACTGCCTGGCTTCATTTTACAGCCTTTGGTTGTCCTAGTGAGTAACATTTTCTGAATAACTGGATGCTTTGTTGATCTGGCACCTGGCTGCTGAGGTCAGAAAATGGAGCCTTGATGACCACTTGGTCATCTCACTGTGCCAAACTAAGTAGTAGAGATGGCGAATGTGGGGCTAAATGATGGGTTTCATCTGTGAGAGGGCAAGAGCTGAGCAGGCGAAGCCCTGGGTTTGACCCTTTGGGGTTTGACCCTTTATAGACTGTGATCTCTGTGAATACCATAGTTGCATGGAAGGCAACTGTGAATGGCTATTTTACAACCCAGATTTTTCTAGTGGCTTCAGAAAGGCAGTGGTCAGAGATTTCCAATTCATTGCTTTAAAGCTTATCGTTCTATACTTCTGGATGCTAGAAAGCTCAGAACGACTGTCTTATAGGTAGATGTGGTCTGACTGAAGTGTACTTCCTGCTTTACAGAAGATACTGTTTCATTTTGTAGTCTATCATTACATGACAGAAGGAACTGATTTATTTGGTTGGTTGGTTGGTTGGTTGGTTGGTTGGTTGGTTGGTTGGTTGGTTGGTTGGTTTGCTTATTTGAAGCAGGGTCACCTGTGACCCAGGCTGGCCTTAAGTTTTTTTATGTGGCTTCAGATGATCTTGAATTCCTGAACCTCTTGCCTCCACTTCCCAAGTGTTGGGATTACAGGCATGGGCCAGTACACCCAGCTCTGGCTAGTTCATTTTTGTTGTTTGCTTTGTTTCTTGTTTTAGTGACCCTTCTCTCTGTGATAGAAATTCAGGTGACAAAATACACGGAACAAAAAGTGCTCTCGTGTTAGTATGTAGTTACTAAAAAGTTACTATGTAGTAAGTTACTGTAAAGTGACATCTGAAGAACAGGAAAGATACTGAGAAGACGAATCTGTCCTTTGTCCCCTGTCCTCAGATGAGACTGGTGGATGCAAGAGATGTCAAGGAATAAGATCCTGAAAGGACTTCAGCATCACCGGGGTCTTCTCCCCGCATTGCCTCATCTTTTCTGGAGTCTGATGACATTTGGTTGTAATTCAGACTAGGCCTTTTACCATCTTTGTGACTTTACACCAGTTTCATCTCGCCTCTCTAGCTTCGTTTTACTTACATTGGATATTAAAGTGCACCTCAAGGCTGCTGAGCAGTGTGAGGATGATGTGATACAGGAGATCCATTCATGGATCTCTGTAAGACTCTGGTATCTGTCCTTAGGATGCATCATTATGACATAGGAGCAGCCAAGAGCGATGTCAACTGCCCAGCAATGGGGAAAGAAAGATTTCTGAGATCCATGGTTGGGAATTAAATGTATTCAAATATAAATATCTCTCCCTAATATTCTCTGCCATTCTACCATAAACTAATCCTTTTTACATAATATATATGCAAGTGATAGGGTGATTTTCCTTCAACTTCTTGGTTTCCTATACAGCGTATCTTACATGTGCTCGTTCTCCTCCGTTGTTAGTAATGATAGAAGCAATGATACTGTGCTGGCTAAGTGCTTACTGCATGCTGTCAATGAGGGCAGGAGGGAAGGTTTCCAGCAGTGAAAAGCCTAACAGTGAAAGCCAAGGGGTCAGAGCATTAAGAAACTGAAAGGGAAATCTGGCCAAAAAAGGGGAAAGATAGGAGGCCATGAATCGAGGTGTGAACTTCGTCCTTTGTGATATGGGGGGTTATTAAAGGCTTTTAGGTAGATAAATACAATGATTAATTTTTATCTGGCTTATAGAAACCATCCTGTTCAAACTCTTTATTCACATATAGTATAAAATTAATCCTCAGGCTAGTAAAAGATGATCAGAGTCCGGATTCCATGACAGTTAATTTCTTTTTCAAAGCATATTTCCTGCTGCTGAATTTCCAAGGGATGTGTGCTTTAATCCCAGAAAATCAGTCTGGTCTGCATTTCATTAAAAGCTTCACATTTCATAATCCATAAAGTCGTAATTGACTCAGGAAGAAGTGATTGCATAGGGCACTTTTCTCCTTTAGAAGCAAGATATTTTCAGCCAGAATTTTCTCTAAAGCCTTCCCTACCAAACTTTTCACCAAATCCTTATATGGTACAAACCCCTTATTTTTTATATATTTGATGCATTTTTATTGATCAATTAAGGAATCCTGCCAACATTTGTTCCTAAAGGAGTTTCAGCTTCATTTCATACCATATTCTGCCCTTATAGAACACATTCCGATAACCACTGGTTCTCGAGTTTTATTGGACATCAGAGACTTAAAGCTCTGTTAGATTAGAAATTCTCCATCTCACCCTCAAGAATTTAAGTAAGGGATGATATGTGTTTTCTAAGTCACCACTGTTTAAAAGCCACCAAGTGATTCCAACACAAGTGGTTTCAGGGAATCGAACTACAAAAACCCTGTCTTACCAACAAATTTACAACCTGCACTTTCTATCTGAACATTCTTTAAGACTTCCAGTTTCTAATGGAAATGCCCACTAATCTACCAAACATTAAAAAACAGCCCATAGCTATAGGATTTTCTTAACTCTAGAGATTCAGTATGTTACCAGTGTTGGTGATTAGACCTTGGCCTTCGGGTCTGTCTTGGTCTGGTTTTGCATTTAGAGGAAGGATAATTCCATTCACGGTGCGTTTGGGCCTCTTTTACCACGTGGTTCTACTGCCTATGTTCTATCAAAAGGGAATTTATTATATTGATGAATTTAACATGGAAACAAAGCAAAGCTGTCATTCAGAAGTCCTTGTTTCTAAACCAGGCTATAATGAGCTTGTTGATCTCCCTTGTGTGTCTAAATCTCTGTGCTTTGGCTTTCTGTTTAAATGGAGGAAATTTTATTGTCCATGAACAGTTACATTGTATACAGAACTCCTCAGATCAATGATAAGCAAAACTCAAAGAAAGCTTCAGTAGCCTAACGACACTGGAACACACACAGTAGATTGTGAAGCTTTGAGGTCAAGAACAACCTCTGAGATGAACCTTTCAAGCTAAGAAGTCATCCTCAAACTGCATTTAGGGAAGACATAAAAACAGAGTTTGCTCTCATTTGGCTGATCTCTTTAAAAAATTAGTCTACTCACCTACTTTTAAATAGTACTAAATATCTAACTATGGCCAGACCTAACCCACCCAGCTCTTCAGGTAAGAACCTAGCACTCATTTATTCATAAATTTCTTATTGGGCATTTCCAATACACACAGTTCTATTGAGTATATATCTTACATATATCCTAAGTACACACACACATGTATGTGTATATAACATTCATGATTACAGACAAGAGTATTTTCTTGGATATCTCCAAATATACTTAAAAAATAGGCTTATACTTTGGTAGCTGTATTTCTTTAAATTTAATTTGTCCCATTTCTTAAGGCCTACTCCATGAGATGAAACCCAATCCAACACAGCTTGGGGGACCAAGAACCAAAGACTAGATAGACTAGAGACCTACAATCAAACTAAACACTACTGGTCTTAAAAAGATAAAGTAGTGATAAAATGGCTCCCAAATGACTCCTAATGATAATCTGCTATACTCATAGATCAATGCCTTATTCAGCCATCAGCAGACAAGCTTCCTCCTACACAGATGGGAGCAAACACACAGACCCACAGCCAGGCATCATGCAGAGAGAGTCCTCAGAACACACAGCTCTAAATAAGATGTCTCCAACAAATCCCTCCCCCAGAGCTCAGGGAACCTCATGGAGAAGGAGGCTGAACCAGTTCAAGAGCCAGAAGGGGTGAAGGACATTAGGAGAACAAGGTCCTCTAAACGAACATGAACAAAACTCATATGAACTCACAGATATGAAACAGCAAGCACAGGGCCTACACGGGTCTGCGCCAGATTCCCTGCGTATATATAATAGCGTTTCAGTTTAGTATTTTTGTGGGATTCCTGAGTGTGTGAATGAGCAGGTCTCTGGTTCATTCTTGTGACTTCTCTTGGGACTCTTTTCCTTCTGTTGGTTTACCCTTTGGGTTTTTTGTTTCTGTTTGTTTGTTTGTTTTATCTTATTATATTTTATTTGGTCATGTTTGGTTATTATCCCTTAAAAGCCTGCTCTCTTATTTTTTGGAGGGAGGAGGAAAGGTTTTATTTTGCTTACAGTTCCATATAACAGTTCACCAATAAAAGCAGCGAGGACAGGAACTCACACAGGGCAGGAACCTGGAGGCAGGAGCTGATGCAGAGGCCATGAGGGGTGCTGCTTACTGACTTGCTCCTCATGGTTTGCTCAGTCTGCTTTCTTATAGAACCTAGGACCACCAGCCCAGGGATGGAACCACCTACAATGGGCTGGACCCTCCCACATCAATCACTAATTGAGAAAATACTCTACAGGCTTGCCTGCAGCCCAATCTTTTTTATTGTCATTTTTTTCAACATAATATTTTTATTGATTATTTGGGAATTTCATATAATGCACCCCTATCACACCTGCTTCCCATTCTTCCCAGGTTCGCCCTCCTACCCTTGTGCCCTCCCCCAAATACACAAAATCCAATTTGTGTTGTCCTTCTACTCATTGGAACATGATCAAACTCCCAATGGCCAGCCCCTTAAAGATAACTGAAACCTTTTCCAACCCACCCCC
>LOEQ01001541.1:112878-126013 GCA_001685075.1 Bramus lutescens
AAAAAAAAAGTGAACACCTGGGCCACACCCAGGATCAACAGAAGTAGTAGACTCTCAGGAAAGAGCAGGCCCGGAATTTCATTCTTTTGGAAAGTATCTCATGTGATTCTATGATGTAGCCAATGGTTTGGGACCCCAGCATCTCAAAAATCAAAGCAGAGTCAGGCTTTAGATCCACCTAGGTACTGAGAGGGTGCTGTATGTTATGGATCCACCATCCCTGGATAAAAGAACATGGAGAACGGAAACAAATAACTGTGGTGATCCAGGTGGTCCTTAAATGCTTCTCTGTATCATGTCATTGCAGGACTGTGAACTCAAAGAGCTACAGAGTCCCCAGGCCTGAGCTGAGGCTTAAGATTTTATATTTCTAGTGTGTTCCCAGACAGTGCTGATGCTGCTGTTCCAGGATTCAAGTCGAGAGCTACAGTACTGGTCCTATGTTCTTGGGCACAGTGCCTTGCTCTTAGCAAGTCCCTCATAACTGTTAACCATACAGTAGGAGAGTCATGGTAGGCAGTAAAGTTAGCGAGTGTTATGTTAGAGATGTAGGCAGGGAACAAATGGTTTCTGTCCTCGTAAAATTTGTTCTCTAGAGAAAGCTGTGTCGTTTCAACAGCTCTGAGTACAGGGAAAGGGAAGCGTGGCTTCTAGAGCTGACATGGGAGTCACCTGAATCATGGGTTCCAAGACTTCTGAAAACCCTTTTAGAAGTGGCTTGGCCCAGGATTTATCACCAGGCTAGCTGGAACCCAAGAGCAGAATGACCTCTTGAGAAACAGAAGGCAAGAGAAGGAAGAGGAAGCAAATTTCAAGAAAAGGAAAAAAGTAAGCCTACCAGGACTCAGATCTGGGGCTCCTCTGGCTTGTTAATGTTAATTATACCCACAGTCCTCCGTAGTCAGGTATAAGATTAGATGATCTCTAGCCTCTAGCCTATCTACAGACTTACCAGTTACCAGCAGGAAGGACTTGGAGATATGGGTGAAGATTACATAGCTCCTTTCCTGCCTTCTCTTAGACTTATAGCTTCTGAGATGCTGCTACACAAGTCTCCATTCCCAGTTACTTGAACTACAGAGTGCTAAGAGCCACATTTTCATAATCCAGCACTCAGAATGCTGAGGCAAGTGACCCATCAGTTCCAAGTGAGTCTGGTCTTCTTAGTGAGCTATAGGCCAGGGCTATATAGCAAGACCACGCTTCAAAAAACAAAGGCTGCTAAGGTCAAAGCCACATTCAGGTCTAATCTTAGTTAAGGTTTCTATTGATTTGAAAAGACACCATGACATGGCAACTCTTATAAAGGAAAACATTTAATTGGGTAGCTTACAGTTCAGAGGTTTAGTCCACTGTCATCATGGTGTAATATGGTGGCATGCAGGCAGACATGGTGCTGGAGAGGCAGCTGAGAATTCTTTATCTTGTTCAGACAACAGGAAGTGAACTGAGACACTGGACTTGGCTTTAGCATACTTGAGACCTCAAAGGCCACCTCCACAGTGACACACTTCCTCCAACAAGGCCACACCTATTTCAATAAAGCCACACCTCCTAATAGTACCACTCCCTGTGAGCTTATGGGAACCAATTATATTCAAACTACTACATTCCACTCCCTGGCCCCCAAAAGCTTGTAACAATATCATAATGAAAAAAATGCATTTAGTCCAACTTCAAAAGTCCACATAGTCTATCACAGTCTCAACAATTTTTAAAAGTCCAAAGTTGAAAGTCCCTTCTGAGATTCATACAATCTCTTAACTATAATCCTGTATAAAATCAAAATAAAACAGATCACATACTTTCAACATACAATAGTACAGGATATATACATCACTGGTATGGGAAGTCCTTCTGTATATGTGTTGCTTTAATAGGCTAATGAATAAGCCAGGCTGGAAGAGATATATACAGAGAGTAGGTGGAGTCAAAGAGATACCACACAGCTACCGCAGGAGACAGAGACACCAGAACCTTTCCTGTAAACCACGAATCTCATGGTAAAATACAGAACAATATAAATGTGTTAATTTAAGATGTAAGAGTTAGCTAGAAATATACTTAAGCTATTGACCAAAAAATACTGCAAATAATATAGTTTCTGGTGATTATTTTAGGTTTGGGTGGCCAGGAATGAAAGACCAGCCTCCGCCTATGCATTACTGTTCCAAAATGTAGGAAAGGGAGCACAGTGAGGAAATACTGGACCAAAGCAAGATAAAAAACCAGCTGGGCAAACTCCAAACTCTGCAACTCCACATCTGATGTCAAAATGCTCTTCAGATCTTTAATTCCAGCAAAGATGAAAGCATCTTTGTTGACTGCAACACACTTCTTTCTCTCAGGCTGGTTCCACTCCCTGTTAGCAGTTTTCCTCAGCAGGTACCCCATGACATCTCTAACATCTTGGAGTCTCCAAGGCAATCCAGGCTTCTCCTTCACAGCTTCACAAAATGGCTTCTCTAGGCCTGCATTCAGGGACACCCCTGATACATGCATGACCTCAGTGGTTTTCCTTACTTGCAGAGGAATATTCCACAAATCCTTTCATATATCTTTAATTCTAAAGCCAGAATCATGTGGCCAAAGTTGCCAAGTTCTGCTTGCTGGGATTGTAACATGCCCCCCTTAGTCAATTGCATCTTCACCAACTTTCTGGTTTTGAATGATTTCCTTCACTGCCTAAGGTCAGCTGTCCTAGAACTTGCTCTGTAGACCAGGTCAGCTTTAAACTCAAAGATTTGCCAGTCTCTGCCTTCCAAGTGCTGGGATGAAAGGCATGCACCACCACATCTGGCTCTAAGCTTTTCTTTAGAAGTTGGAAACTTGGTTGGGTGGGATCTTGCCCTGAGGTCACCATGACCTTTATTCCATTTCTTAATCTGTGTATCTCTTTGAAAACAGGATTTAGCTCCATTCCACTTCTTGGTGTTCCTTTTCTCCTGAAATTTTACATTTTGTATTTTTCCTTGTTCAGTTTTCTCCTTTTCATTATAAATCTTTATTAGGGTTATCACTAATAACAACATGACAGAGTCTATACTGGGCTGTTTTGAGAGTTCCTTTGCCAATGGAATTAATAGAAAATGCTTTACTTTAGCTTCTGGAAAACTCTTTAAACAAGAGCAAAAAACAGCTACATTTTCACTAACATATCTCAAGACTGTGTCAAGGCCATACACTAACATTCTTCCCTAAAACTTCTTGGTCCAGGTACCCACAGTTCAAGTCACATTCAGCACCACTGTCTTCCATGTTCCTACTAGTATATGCCCCATTAACCAACACTTAAAATGTTCAACTGCTTTTCTGATCCAGTCTCAAGGTCCATATTTCTTCAAAAAAAAAAAAAAGTCATGGTCAGGCCTATCACAGCAATACCCCAGTCCCTGGTACCAACTTCAGTCTTAGGATTTCTATTGCTGTGGAGAGACACCATGACCATGGCAATTTCAGTAAAGGGCAACATTTAACTGGATAGCTTACAGTTTCAGAGGATTAGTCTATTATCATCATGGTATGACACAGCAGTGTGCAGGCAGACATGGTGCTGGAAAGGTCATCGAGAGTTCTACATCTTGTGTAGGCAACAGGAAGTGAACTGAGACACTAGGCGTGGCTTCAGCATATGAGACCTCAAACCCCATCTCCACAGTGACACACTTCCTCCCATAAGACCATACGCAGTCCAACAAATCAAACTTCCTAATTAGCTCCACTCTCTAAGAGCTTATGGGGGCCAATCACATTTAAACTACCACAGACCCACATGCCCTCCACTGATGGGCATTTTTGTAAAGATGCCAAGGGAAGTGTGTAAGAAACAGACAAGGCTCCAACAGCAATCCCCAGTTGTTGTAAGAGCTTAGGTTGTCTTAGGTATTGTGACCTTTCCATTGATCAAATAAGTTCTAAACATTCTTCTAGTCCCAGGGCTCAATCCTAGTTCCTCTCCAGCCATTCCAGCAATACAGCCTTTCCCACAAAGAACTCTCTGTCCAAGGTCTCAGCTAATGTTTCAGTTTTTTCTCACAAACTGTTATCAGAGGCACTAACAAGTAGGTCAAGGCTCAAGTAATCTTATCCATGAGAAAATTCATGAAGAATATACAGTGTCAGCAATAGACATTTCATCCTTACATTACCATTCTTCAAGACACTTTCCTGCATAGTCTTTTCCTTCCACCTATCTAGTCAGCAGTCACAACCTGTGGGTTGTGATTCTTTGGGGATCACATATCAGATATTCCTCATATCAGTTATTTATACTACAACAGTAGCAAAATTACAGTTATGAAGTAGCAACAAAATAATTTTATTGTTGGGGGTCACCACAACATGAAGAACTAACTGTATTAAGGGTCATAGCATTAGGAAGGTTGAGAGCCACTGTTCTAAGTCCTCTTCTGGTAAATGCTAATTTTAACCTCCACCTATCTTCAGACAGGAAGAGAGTCAGTGGGCTACAGCTCCTGGAGACGCGCTGACAGCTGAAAGTGAGAGCACAGGAACCCATTTCATTCTCTGCACAGTCAGTATCCACTAGATTTGTGGGATTCTTAAGCCATACATCTCGAATACATTTATAACACTCGTTATGGATTCCCATTTCATGGATAAACTGAGGTGCAAGGTCACGGGTGCTTGAGACCCATCATCAACCGAAGGGTTTAGAGGCCTCTATTACAGTTTTCAAACAGTAATGTAACATTCCCATGGTCCTACTTCCAAACCTCTGTAGCCAGCCACTCTTCCTCCATCTCCCTGGACTGTACCGCCTGCCTTTTCTATCTCTATGTGTTTCTTAGTCTCCAGTGCTCAGTGTATTTCACCCTTTATCCTGGATATCTACCCTATTGGGAAAGCCACAGGGCTGGTTTCTGTCATCTTACATCCCGTAAGTCCTTGATCTCCTTCCTTGATTATATTTGATTTTATCACAGTGAGAAGGAAGTCCCAGAAGTCTTTTTCTCTTCTTAATAAAAGGGGGGAGCTCAAATGATGACTCAGAGTTAGAACATCAATATAGGAACTTTTCTAGGCCCGTAGTCAGGATTTGTGTCCTTGCCAATCCTTACTAAGAGCAGCTGGGTGATGCCTCCATTCATCCTACCTAAGTCATCTTGAAACTGAGGGTAGTCAATGCCTTTATTGACATCCTTCCTTTGAAGATGACTTTTCAGAGTGTCAGTGGTTTTGTCTGCAGACCCTAGTGATGGGGCAAAGAGGCATAACTTTGCGCCCAGTGCAGTGTTCTTAACCTGCCTTTGTCTCTGGTTAATGAACGATCTGACCACAGATGGATACAAGACAGGTTGATGAACGGATATGGAAGCAGACGTTTGAGCTGACAGAACAATTACAGGCCAGCATTAATTGCAGACTCCAGACAAGGAGTGTCGTCGTGTCTGCCTTGACTCTCATTTTTTTCCCTGAATCTTTAAATTCCTCAAAATGTAGAGCTTGGATGTAGTGATGCACACCTTTGATCCTAGCACTCAGGAGGCAGAGACAGTAGATCGCTGCCTCAGTTCTAGCCCAGCTTGGTCTACAGAGTGAGTTCCAGGGCAGCCAGGACTACACAGAGAAACTCTGCCTTGAAGAAAGTAAAACAAAAAATAAAGCAAGAACAACTCTCAAAGTGTGCAAAGGAAATTCAAATGCATCAGCTGTGAAAAGTTAGCAGCAGATTAAAACACATGGAAGCTGAGCATACAGGTGACTACAAGATGAGGTTTTTAAAAATTAAGTGGCTTTTTATGATTTTGCCATTCAGTGTTTTCCAGATTAAAGATAGATGTTATACAAGAAATGAACAGCATTTTGAAGGCCTTTGATAAAGCATACTATCAAATTCCACTATCAATTGCCATTTATTAAGATTTATAAAAAGCATGGATTTCAGTGTTGGATGACCAAAAATCTGAAGGGTTAAACACTGACAGACTCACTGAAATTCCCTCTGATCTGAAGGCCTTGAAATTCACTGCACAATTCGATGCTGTTTGTTTTTTGTTTTACCCTTAGGTATGTTCCTGTGACCATCCAACCTTGAAGCCCACGCTTTTACTAAACTCAATAAGCCAGTGGTTTTGAATTTGATAGAAACTATAATTTTCCTACTACAGTTAGATGATTCGCATGCTACTGAAACACATGGATTATGGTACACTTGCAAAGTTCCTGTGAGGATATTGTCTCAAGTTACTATTTAATGTCACCAGAAGTGGAGTCGGATTTACCTTTTAATCTCCCGTTTAAGAGGAATAGAGAGTTACAGCAACAACAGAGTCTTCCAAAATTGGGCATCTGTGGTGGTTTGAATAAAAATGGCTCCTATCCATAGGGAGTGGCACTATTAGGAGGTGTGGTCTTGTTGGAGTGGGTGTGTCTGTCACTAGGGCAGAGGTCTCAGAAGCTCAAGCTTGGCCAGGATGTCACTGTCACTTCCTGCTGTCTTGGATCCGTATGTAGAACCCTCAGCTACCTCTCTAGCACCATGTCTGCCTGAGCCCCCATGCTTCCCACCAAGATGATAGTGAACTAAACCTCTGAAACCGTAAGCCAACTCCGTTTAAATGTTTTCCTTTTTAAGAATTACTATGGTCAAGCCAGACAGTGGTGGAGCACACCTTTAATCCAAGCACTTGGGAGGCAGAGGCAGGCAAGCGGAGCTGTGTGAGTTCAAGGCCAGCATCTTCACAACTAGTTCCAGGGCAGGCTCCAAAGCTATCTTGGAAAATTTACCTTGAAAACTTATCTTGAAAAAACAAAAACAAACAAACAAAGAGAGGGTTGTTGTGGTCAAGGTGTCTCTTCACAGCAATAAAATCCTAACTTAGACAACATCTTTATTATTTTTTTTCCAGAGACAGAGCCCTGGATGATCTTGTGACTGTCCTCCTGCCTCAGCCTCCTGAGTATGTTTGATTAAAGATGTGAGCTACCAGTCCCAATTCAGTTTGTCACAATGACAGCCAATGCAAGTCTCTTCTGAGTCCATAGCCCTCCTGACCTTAGCTGGGTTCCTTCAGCTATCCATCTCTTGCCCAGTTTCTGAATGTGGTTGTGGGCTTGGTGAGAGTTAGGAGAGCTCCCCAGGGGTAGGCAGAGCTACAGTCTGGAGCCTACTGATGGAGCTCAGAGCACTTCTGCATTCCAAGATCAGCTGAGTATTATAGAGGGGCCCTAGATTCTACCTCCTAATGGCAAACAATGGATGCTTGTTGCAGAGGAACCAGAGTGGCAGCAGCCTACTCTGAACTCTCTCAAGTCAATCACCTCCTCGGCAATTCACCTTTAAAGATATCATTAAAGGAGCTGGCTCGACTGATGTGGGCCGTTAGTTCTAGAGGAAGTGTTTGAGTTTAACATGCACTCGTGGCAATGAGAAAGATGTGATTGGCAGAAAGACATGGACAAATACAGCTATCAAATTTAATGTCTCCTTCCCTTCCGTCTTTCCTTTAGATGTATATAGATGCATATATATATATATATATATATACACACACACACATACATACACACACACACACAATAATCTCCCTTCTTATCTTTCACTTTCTGAGGCTTAAGTTTACTTGAAGTCAACCACAGGCCAAAAATATTAAAAGAAAAATTCTAGGAATAAATGAATCATTCATTTTAAATGGATTTTATTGCAGTATATTGTAACAATTACTATAAGCTGTTGTTGTTGATATCACTGTACCTAACTTAGAACTTAAACTTTACCTAGGTTTGTAGGTACTACAATATATATATATATATATATTACAGATAGGACCACCTGCTTCTGTGTGAGCACCCATTGTGGGTCTCAGAATATATCCCTTATGGATAAGTAAAGGCTAAAGTTATGAAAAGCACAGGTTTTCTGTTATCCACGTAGTGAATGATAATACATTCAGATGGAGTTCAAGCTTCCTTAAAGTTACCCAGAGGGCCATGCAGCTGTTACTATCTACTTCTCCTGTGTTAGTTAGGGTGAAGACCACCGAACCTGAGAGCCTGGACTCCTCCAGGCCAGCTCAGTTCTGAAGGAGCCCTGCTTTCCTGCCTGCTCACTGCAGTGAGTGTTACCGGATCCCTCTTTCTCCTGAGCATCTGTGCCCACTGAAGGGAGCTCTTCCCATCCTTGAGCCCAACTCCCACGGGCTCCTTGATTTTAGAGGAAAGCACACAATGTGTAGAGAAGCACCAGGTCAGAACGAATGAGAAAAAGTGGAGTCACATGTCTGAGACACTGCCACCATAGCCTACCAGTGTTCATCCACCCTGTCCTACAAGTGGTACTCTGTGCCAGGAGGGGGACAGACCACTAAGTGACATATCATGTCAAGTAGACAGGCACCCTGCAGCCGGACTGAGACAAAAGGTGCTTTTCCCTCTGAACACATGAAAGACTGGTATATATAAAATCAGGTGGGTGGAGCATAGATCATGGTTCTATGGACCTTTTAATGCTGCAAGGAGTTTTTTCCTTAGCAAGAGGATGCAATGATCAGCCTGCTTTTGCTTATATGACAGGGTGCCCAAGGATATCAACTCTTCCTTATCTGCCCACATGCCCACGAACTTTCTGTTCTTAGACATTCCCACAATTGTGTGTATGTTCTCATCTTGGGAGCGTGTTTTCAAAACTTTATTTATCTGATGTGCTTTTTGGCAACTGTTTATTTGGAGGGGCATGAGATTCCAAAGTTGGTTTGCTTTTCATTTTTTTTAATTAATATTTTATGAGATCACCCAACTAGGTTAGCTCTTCTTGCCAGGAGAAACAAGCCACCCAAAAGGGTTTAATTGTATATAAGCATCAGTATGCTTGCATTGTGAACACAGCCTGGACTGTAACAAAAAAGGAATGGGACTGTGAAGCCCTGAGATCATGTGGAAAGTTGTGTGTCATTGTGTGACACATTTCACTGTGTGACAACATGCCCGAGAGAATCCTAAAGGAGGACAAAATTCATCTTGGTGTCTGCTTTCAGAGGATTCAATACAAAGTTGGCTGACTCTGTTGCTTTGGGCCTAGTCCAAGCAGAATATTTTCGTGGCAGGAGTGTATGGCAGAGGCTGCTCATCTTGTAGCGGCCAGGAACCAGTGTGAGACAAACAGCCGAGAACAACTGGAAGAAGTCAGGGACAAGGTGTGACTTCCCAGGACGTGCCCTCACGGCCTGCTTCCTTTAACTAGCACACCCACCCATCTCCCACCNCCCGCCACTCAGTGGTGGCCTTCTACTGACTTTCTAACATTCACATCATCGCCATCTTCCAATAGACCAGTCAAATTATGAACCCGTCAGTCCATTGGTCCATTGATGAGGTCAGAGCTCTCAGGAGCCAATCAAAACAACTAGGAACCAAGCCTTGAACACTTAAGTCTTGAGGTGCACTTTATATCCAAGCCATAATGCCTCCTGTGGGTTTGTGTTGTGTTCTGTCTTCTCATGAGACGGTCTTCAGCATTTGGGAGTTCTAGTCTTATCTGTATTAGGATTTTCTTGGATGCAACCAATGGGAATCTATCGGAACTACTTCTTCAAAAGAGTAGGAGAAGAGACAGCCTCAAGGACAACTGGAGGCAGAGCCGGCAGTACCAGTGCTGGCTCTTTGTGCTTCAGTCCGTCCACCCTGGGATTCTGAACCAGCAGCAGCTGCAGACACCCAGCCTGATAAGACTCTGCCTTGTAGCTCCAGGCAATCATCTCAGTGGTCAGGCTCAACCAGTGCTGGTTTGGGTCACATTCCCTCTAAGCCAAAGCCTGTGGTCAGACTGTATGTGCAAAAGAGATGGATAATGAAAGGTCAGGAAGAAGGAAACGAATGGAGGGGGTGGCAAGGCGGTGATAAGGAAGGGTGATGCTAAGGAACGGAGAGACTTCAGGTAATTTCCTGACCTTGGCCTGATGCTGTCAGGGAGCTCTATTGTGTAAATAGTGCGCTGAATTTCTCCAGACACAGGGCATCTTTGCTGGGCTTTTGAACTCCTAGATCAACCGTTGGCTAAGGACCACACTGAGAAGCAAAGGTAACTGGTGCTTCTGACTCTCGGCACTTGGTTTCAGGTAATGTGTGAAGGGAACTGTCTCAAGTAGCTTAAGACAGCCCCATGAAAGTCACAGGTGTGAACTCTGGGAGGCACAGTGCTCCAAGGCCGAAGGCACAGATGTGCAGACACAGTACCCATAGAGGATTAAAGAACCAAGAACGTCACTAACATGATTTGCAGGATCAAACACTCTGATCAGTATTCACAAAGTCTGGGATGCTGCATATCCTTGGCTGATTCTTGACCAGTCAGCTGTGGCCAAAGTGACGGGATTGCTCATGTCAGTGACGGCAGTTACTCCCAACTAGATCAGTGATAGGGAGGGAGAGAAGTTCCCCCAAAGGAATGTGATAGACAGCTGACCTATAATCATGTATGTAAATTGTTTCCCCAAAGAGCCGTGAAGCATGTTTAAAGCATGATTCAACACACAGCATGGATGTCGTCTGAGAAGCCTGGTGTTGAGGTCTAACACTGGGATTCAGGATTAGGAAGGACCCAATTCTTCTTTATGATACTGGTTCTTTTAAATGTTGACTCATGGAGATGTCATTTATAGAAAGTATTTGAAATGGAAATCAACTCTAGAGAATTTCAGAATGTGTTGCTAAAATATATTTGAACACCAAGCAATGTTTGAGCACGGAAGAACTTATCTGATGTGCTATTCTGTTTATCTGGAGCTGGATGTCAGAAAAGAAAATACACCAGCATATTTTTGTTGAAAAGAGGTGATCCCTCATGCTTACAGTCAAAAGAGGGGCATGTGTCTTTCTGATTTTTTTCCAAAGTTAAGTTGAAAGAAATGGCAATGGCAATATTATTGCTCCACAGTTGATTCCAAAAGAAGGCATGCTCCTGAAAAAAAAAATGGTAGAAATTTCTTCTTCAGCTCACTCAAAAGCTGTGTGCTGCATCAGCAGCAGTCCAGGCATCACTAAGAACTGGTGTGGAGTTCCCATACCAGTCATAGGAGAGATACATGGGTTCAATGATGCAGACCTTGTGCACGGGCACAGAATCATAAAAGTTCGCTGACTGTGGATGACAGGCGGAGCCAGGCCCATGGCACTGCTGCCACTACCAGGAGGAAGCAGAGTCCAGGATGTTCCCAAGACCATCACTATCTGTTTCCTGAGTTGTTCTTGGCTTCTGATTGCCCTGACACTTGCCCTACATTAGAGCAGAACACATTCCCCTTGGACCTGAATCTTGACATTTCCCTCGGATGTGGATTGAATCTTCCCCTTGGCAATAATTTGTGTCAGCCTTTAAGTTCAAGCTTGAGGCTGTTCTGAGCAAAAATTCATTAGTCCAGCTTGACTCAGAGTGTCTGGTGCTAATCGTTTGTCACCTGTCCCAGGCAGCTCAGGAGTCACTCAAATGAAGCGAGCCAGTGGTGGCACGTGCCTTTAATCCCAGCACTCAGGAGACAGAAGCAGGCAGATCTCTGTGAGTTCGAGGCCAGCCTGGTCTACAAGAGCTAGTATCAAAGCAATGTCATCAAACCCTGATGTGATGCTTTCAAATCTGACAATATGCTTTCAAATTTTACTTAGAAGAAGGAAGAGGCAAAGCTATCAAAGAATCTTCTAGAAAAGAAAAGAACCAAAAGGAAAGCTAGCACCATCCTATATTTTAACACATTCCAAAACAGCCATACATGTTTTACATATGGAGCACTGTATTGGAACAGGTGATGGTGTTAACTGTCAGCTTCACAGAACTTGGAACCACCTGGGGGATAGGCCTGTGGGGAATTATCTTGATGGTGTTAATTGAGGGACAGAACCACCCCTGTGAGTGGTAGCATTTCCTGCATGGGGTCCTGGACTGTGTAAGTGTCATGTGTGATAAGCAGCAGCCAACATACATGCATTCACTGCTCTCTGCTCTCTGGATTGTGAACGCAGTGTGGTCAGCTGCTCCAAGTCACCTTACATCCCCTCCGTGATAGACACTTGAACTGGGAGCCAAACCCCTTCTCCTGCAGGTTGCTCTTGTCAGAGAATTCTTTTTCTCACATCAATAGGAAAAGAACTTAAGACAGGTTTTAAGAATTTAGTATATATTAGAAGAGATGTGGCATTCACCTCTGTATGTTATGAATATGTTTTATTACCATTGATTTGGCCTATGGCAGAGCAGAATAGAGCTAGGCAGGAAAACTAAACTGCACGCAGGGTGAAAGAAGGCAGAGTCAGGGAGACACCATGTAGCAACTGGAGGAGAAAGATGCTGGAACCCTACTGGTAGGCCACAGCCTCATGATGATACATAGATTATAGAGATAGGTTAATTTAAGATGTAAGAGCTAGCTAGGAATACATCTAAGCCATTGGTCAAACAGTGTTGTAATTATTGTAGTTTTGTGTGATTATTCAAGTCTGGGCAGCCAGGAAATGAAAACCCAGTCTCCATTCACAAATGGCACCCTCCATCTGGAGGGATCCATATAAGACCCAAAAAAGCTTAAGAAAAAAAAAAAACAGGGCTTCTAGACTTGCAAAACAGAAGCCAAGTGCAGCTTCTTGGTAGCCACATTTTCCCCCCCCAAATAGGTTCTGTTTGCTGGTTTCAAGCAGAAAAGTGGCTTCTTTAAGAGATAACTTTCTGGTTTGTAATGGTGGCAAGAATGGCTCTGGCTCTTTCAGGAGGTCTGGCTATGGAGCACTTAAATGGGATTTGTGAGCAGAGTGCTACAAATTCCTTAATGGCAACATAGACCCACTGTGTCCCTGGAGCTGGGGCAGTGAGCTTTGCTCGCAGAGGCAGTGAACCTACCTCTGCCATATTGAAAGGCCAAGAGAGGTGGAGCCCAGAGAGGCAGAGCTAGCATCTAATGCTGGCACGACCATACTGATTACCATTTTAAAATGCTCCTTGTCAGAAAAGAATTTCAGATTCACAATAGACAGATTCAGACATAGAAGACCACTAAACTTGTGTTTTAAAATGTACATAGGCTTGGGAGAGAGAGGAAAAAGAGTATAGACAGTTATAAAATAGTTTTGAAAATAAGATGATGTTGCGGGAGCTCCTTCCGCTCCTTCAGCCAATAGCCGCTGAGATACC
>LOEQ01001541.1:147768-161172 GCA_001685075.1 Bramus lutescens
CGGATGAAGAGGATGTAGAAGGAGACTTTTAGGGTTTGGAAGGAGAGGTGACCCAGGTTGAAGTGAGGGACTTTTTTTTAAGAGACGCCTAGGTGAAGACGGGGCTTGATGCGCTCCGTGCTACTTGACCTAGAAATCCAGTTCCTCTGGCCCCCAGCTGCTTCTCCTCACCAACAAACACACAGACCGTGTAGGCTAAGTCAGAGCAGAGCAGAGACTCAGCCGTAAGGCCAGGTGTAGAACTGCCCCAGAGCATGCTGGGATGTCTCACTGGCTCTGAAGCTTGCTTGTGTACCCCGAGAGGCTGATGATATCCTCACCTGGGATTTCATTTCATAGCTGTATGCAAAGACATGGGTCATTGGAAGTCCCCTACATAAGGGCCAAATTTGTGTGGCATCTAGATAGACTTGATGGGATTGTCTAGTGGTCACCGTGGGGGCAAACTGAAGGGTCAAATAAGGGCAAGCTCAATCATAGACGAACTCAAAGGCAAAAGCTATGAACTCCACAAGGCTGCAACAGTTAACCATTGGAAAGAGGCCAAGTGCATAGGAGAAATTGCTTCCTAAAACTGAGTCCCCCTAGTGAGAGAAGTGGTGTGTGTAGCTGTGGATGCATGCTGACTCTCCAGGCGGAAGGCCCCCGAGTTTGGCAGGACTCTGCAGCAATCCCAGACGCTTTGGGCATCCTCAGCAGGGCTGTGAGATCAGGAAAATGGCTTGTTAGTGAGCTGTTAGGATCAGGGATGTGTTTTCATTTGGATAGGCACATTATGAATCTTCTTTTAGCGTAAAAATGAGCACTCTCGATGATTTTGATCCTTGGACTTATACCCCAGCCGATAAGACCATGGCCCCGATTGCTCCCTCTCACAGCCATTCAGTGAGGATCTGGCTTCTGAATGGGGAAAATGGGAGGCAGGAAGCCCAGACTCTTCCTTCGAGAGTCTTGATACAACTCCAGTGATCACATATGCTCAAGGAGCCACCATGCTGTGTCTTTGGGCTTGCAAGGAGTCCTTGTGGGCCAGCAAAAAGAAATTTGTGCAGATGTTCAGGTTTCCACGCTCAAGTGAGCTAATCGAGAATAAAACAATCAAGGGAAATTTGTGGCCGAGAAAGCAATCTATGCCATGCATAAAGCAGACCTTTAGACATGAGTCTTGATGTAGTTCTGTGGCCCAAAGCTACGGAATTAAGAAATAAAGTTTGAATTTTCATTAATCCTTTTGATTGTGGACATAGATACAGTGATCGTGCCTGAAGTGAACACCTAGATCGTGTGGCGCCACGGTGGTGGTCCAGTGCAGCGATGTTTGCAGGGATCACAAGGGTATAGGCTCAACAGGTGCTTTTTAGCCATCTGTGGGCAGTGTTGCACCCCAGCCCTGGGGGGCAAGCCTTCTCCCCTCCATCGGAGCAGGAGCAGAAGACATCCCCCGGACTAGGCTGCTGCTTTAATAGACTCCCCAAATACTTGTGCAACCACACTGGCCACTTCTACCTCTGCTGTCATCTGTCCTGATGTCGCCCCCGCAGTGTGGAAACTTTGGCATTAACATCACAGAGGCCCACGGAGAAAGAGAGAGCTGACGATTATCTATATCATTTTCTCTCCGCTTGGCTATTCCAAGAGGGAGAGACTTTTTAAAATCCCCACCCACATTCTAAGAGATTTGCACACAAACAGTGATAGCATGCTCTAGACTTCGGATATTCTTGACCTTGGGAAAACTTTTTTTTTAAAGTTTGTAAAGGTAATTACCATTATTTACAGTACTGAAGGGAAGCCCCACCCTGGGCTTCAGGCCAGGGGATCTCAGAGTAAGAGTGTAGTGGGGTGAGCCAAGTCCAAGACAAAAGCACAATTATGCTCACCTAAAAGCTCACTCTGTTGAGGGGGTGGTTAAAGAAACACCCACACTAGGGGAGGCGTGTACAGGGAGGGGCTACCTTTGAAGTTCTGCATGCATCTTAAAGGGGGTCCCCCTACATACAGGATTGGGAAGAAAGATGCATGGGTCTCTCATTGTGTTGTGCCATAAGAAAATGGGCTTCCTTCTTACTTGATTTGCCAATGTAAAAAAAAAAAAACAAACCCAACCAAACTTCAAATCAAAGAATTTTGGAAGAATCACGAAAATGGAATGTCTAGGAAAGTGGCAGTCAGTTTCTTAACTTTCCCACAGAAAGGAATGCCAAGTAAAACCCCCAACTCCATTTTCACTTTTTAATGCCCACTTCACTTTCCAAGTTTGTTTTCTTTCTGATTCAGGCCAGGAAGATTTGGGGAAAGATCTAAAGCCATGCTTATGGCTGGACTCAGCGATGCTTTCATCTGTCTGGTTCTACAAGACAAAAAAAACAAAACAACAACAACAAAAAAAAAAACCCACGCGCTAATAAATGACTACTTGTTTTGTAGGATGTCTTCATGTCTATCATGCTTTTTCTTCCTGCCATGGTTAAGGCCAGAGATTGTTTGGGCTAATGTAATGAGCTACTAACAAGCTTGTAAGAGAGGGTTACCATTCCTTCACACTCATGGCACCACAAGGCAACAAATGAGAGCAGTCAGCGACAAGGGTACTGGCAACAACATCCTTGGGGGCAGGGACAGGAGTTTGTCACCAGCGTTCTAGGGTGTGGATTCCCCAAGAGCTATCTCCGGAGATGCTCTTGGGCACCGGCTTCCGAAGCGCCAAAGAAGGTGAGGTTCCCCCTTTAGTCCTGGAGTGAAATATTTAGATGGCAGGCTATAGAAGTCTGAGAAGTTTTGGGACTGTCATGGTTGCTTCACACCCCAGATGCCAGCGTCTAGTCGAATGCTTGTCAGCTGTGCGCCGTTTTCAGCTGCCTGCTGCATCAGGAAGGGTGAAAGCAGATTGGACCAGAAACAGCACTGCCCCCACCTGAATCCCAGGGCCTTGGGGAGTCCTTCCAACCACCTGGCTCTGAGGCTGATTCAAGAGACAGGCACAGGATTTGTTTGTCTTGCTTTTGTTTGCACCTCGTACCAGCTGGGGTGCAGGAGGGCCCTGCAAACAATTTTGATTGTATGTAACACAGGCGATGTTGAGTTTAATTGGTGGGCTGCTGCAGCTGAGTTCCAGAGGTGGGGAGCACACAGGTGACCAGCAGACGTGGGAGGGAGGAGAGGGAGGGCAGGAGGAAGAGCCGAAGAGACCAATTTCCATTGGAAATGGAGAACCATGCTGACTTTGTCTTCTTTAAGTCAGGATGTGAAGGTATTGTGCGCTTTCTGCATCTTAGGATCTCTACACACAATTCATAAGTAAGCGGTTTGCCCTGTGACTGGGCCCGAATCTGCCTCTGTTCGGTATGTACTAAGCATGCCTATTGTGCATAGTATGGAAACACTGGGATTTGGGGGTGGGGGTGGGGGGGGACGACCCTGTCACCACCAAACAGCGAAGCAGCAAGTAAACATGATGAGACTATTGCCCACCACCGAGGCAGACCTAGGGCTTGAATATAAAGGGGCTATATCCTCAGGATACAGTCACGGAAGTGTACCGAGTAAGGCTTCACACCTAAACCTCGATTTTTGCCTCTATCAACCCTAACAGACATCATTTCCACAGGGTAAACACATTGGCAACGGCCTCTTATTGCTCATCTCTGCACCAAGATAAATTTCCTTTAACAGGAGGATCCAGGAATATTTTACTTACACTTTAAAGGCTGAAGTCAATGTCTCCATAGCAAAATGCAATTTCAGGACTAGTTTGATCAACCTGTTTTGTTTATGCAGATGGCTGTTTTTGTAAGACGTAGCAGAAATTTAGGTAATATTAAATGTTTTGATTTCTTACTCAGTGTTCAATAGTAGAATGTTATGTTTTGCCCACTGTGATTGGAATGAGCGTTTTGTTTAAGGAAAATACAGTATGTAGTCAGCTTGGCAAACTCTTGGGCAGTAATCTAACGGTAAGAAAAAGGGAATTTTGGAATTTGACAAACTGGAAATCTGATCCTGCCACTTTAACTTAAAAGTCACACCTTCTAAACCTCGATGAACAGGAGTTTTGCTTTGAAGTAGAAATAATACTTACCTTGCGAACTTATTTTGAAAATTGAGATAATATGTGTAAAGTCCTTGGCAATGAGCTTAAAAAAAAACCTAGCCTGTTCTCAGTGAATGCTAGCTTTTTATCAGAATTGGTTACATAATTATGGATAATTATAATAATAAATACCTTTCCTTTCCCTGCTCACATATGACTGTACAGAAGACAGTGAGCTTAATATAATGGTGTGCATTTAATGGCTATAGCTGCTAAAGAGGTTAATGATGCACCCATACATGCCCACATATACCAAACATACAAGAATTCAAAAACCGAGGCTAGAAAGGGTTCATTGGATGATACAAATACAACATAAACTCACAAAGCCCTGAACTCTTGCAGGGAGATCTCAGATCCAGTGACAGTGGATCTAGGATCTAGGGTCTCTTCCCTTAGAAAACTATTAAAGCTGCAAAGAAAAGAGTAGTCGGGGTGTCAGGCTCATGAGAAGCAAAGTGCACATGCACAGCTTTAAAAGGCTTTTTACCCTGGATGAAAAGGAATGCAAAATATCATGCAAATGAGACTTAACCTTCTGGCTCATTTGCCTCAATAAAAAACAGTAAAAGACCCAACAGATTACGTCCACATTTGAGGATCATGTTTTTATGTAAATAAGGAGTTGTTCAGAATGTACTAGGTGTGTGAGGAATGCCACCCAAGGTCACTGCGTGGGTGCTCCAAGGTGGAGTCCTAGTTTTGGAGGACAGCCCTCAGTAAGGCTTTTGAGAATTTAACTACTATTAACTGTGCTGATGCCACGCAGAAAAGAAAAAAAGGGACCCAAAAAACAGAAAAGGGAAGAGTGTGCAAAAGAGTAGAGAATTGAAATGCTCCAACAGGTGCAGTTGAAAGACAGGCACTGTTCTTTGGAGTTCCTCAAGATCCTGGTTTTATAGCCCGTGAGCTGGGTGTGGTGGCACAACCCTTTAATCCCAGCACTCAGGAGGCAGAGGTGGTCAGATCTCTGTGAGTTCAAGGGCAGTCTGGTGAGAACCTGTCTGAAAGAAAAGGGAAAAGGAAAGCAAACGAGATCGTGCAATACTGGACACATGGGTAGATGCCTGTGGACCATAGCAGGGTGCTAATGTAGTTATATTACTGGTTTGGTGTTACATTTTATTTGATTGATTGATTGCTGTTCTGGGCTTTGAAGCTGGGTCCTCACGCATGCTGGGACACTGCTGTTCCATGGAGCTACATTGGGATTGACATTTAGGTTAGTTGACATTTTATTTTTTTTTACCTCCTACTATTGTTTGAAAGCGGTAAGTTCTGGGCATACAATGATGCTTCTACACCGTTCCTTTTTCTAGTTCACCATTAGTTTCATATCATGTGGACTGTGCTCCAAGAGGCAGACGGCACAGCACAGTGTGAGAAGACAATGACGGAGGTCACTCTTCCAAGCCCTAATTAGGAATCTCACCACATTCTATATAAAACTGGAATACCCTTTTCCCCACAGAGGTACTGGAGAGGTCTTCCTTAGCATCAGAATAACTTAAGGGCTTGAAAAAGTTGAAAAAGGCCCTTGGAGGCCTTCCTATAGGATGAACAGTGGGGCTTCCACAGGAAACCGGTGACTCTCATGCCTTGTGGCAGAACACTGAGGGCTTTGACTGCTATGTGGAGCTACTCCAGGTTGCCATTCCTTCTGATACCAACCGATTCTCTTTTCTGCTGTCACCTCCAAGGTGATTGGATTTCATTTCAGTGTCCTGTGATACCAGCAAATACCAGAGTAGAGCTACAGGAATCTCTAAGCCAGCAGGATAAGTCCAATGCTGTTCAGAATAGTTAATGATAGTGCATGTGGGAATGTCTGGGAAGAGTTTTAAGACAGGCTCTCATTTTACGAATGTGCCATAGGCCTTCCAAGTTGGTGAGTTGACCTTGTAGGTCAAATGGGAATTTGTTGTCCATTAAGAGAACAACAGAAAGTATAATTTATTTGCATTTGAACAAATCCCCCATAGCTTAAATATATTATGCATGCAAGCAATTCCTTTGACTTTTTAAAAATGTTTTTGTTTATTTTTGAGATGGTAATTTAATCAGGTTTCTTCCTTTCTTTTCTTCCCTCTTGACTCTCCCACATAAACCTCTCCATTCACCTTCAAATTTGGGACCTCTTTTTTCAGTGTTATTGCGTGCAAAAGAAAGCTTTTGGAAAAGGGACTAGAATTTTCTGTGTACCCCCTTCCTCTTTTGTCTAGAAAATATGAATTAAGAATTTTTAAATGCCCTCATTTGAACTCTGATACAAGTTCATATTTTAAGTTCTTGCATGCTAAGATATGTTCAGCTTTAAGACTTCAACAAGAACACAAACACCTTTCCACAGCTGACTACCTAAAGGGGCTACAACCCGATTCCAAAGGACACGTGTAAATGAGTCTTGCTGCCCTTTACATGGGGGACATCACTCGGCTCTTCTGATAATGTACTTACATATTTTTCAGACGTCAGTAAAGAGTTTTCCTATTTGGAAAAAATGCAGCGTGGGGAGGACCCCATTCTGGTGAGCAGTTGTTGAGTAAGTCACAAAACCTTACGAATGGCTTGAAAATATGGGGTGGGGGTGTCTTCCTGGTAGACTGTTAAGGGACTCAAGTTTGGAAATGTAGGGAAAGTTCTCTAAAAACCACTCTGTGGTGGCAATCGTGGTAAATATGTGGGTACTTCAAGGTGAATGTCCTAGCTCAGCTGTATCTAGCGTCCAGGAATCAGTTGTTGAATAAATACATGCAGAATTGCACACAAGCATGAAAGCACATCCACAAGCAGATAAATATGTAAAAATCATTAAGGGTCCTAAATTTATTTTTTTATGTTTTCAGCCCTGGGGACTGAACCTTAGGCTTTGAGTATGCCAAGTAAGTGTCCCATAGGGGAACTACATCCCCAGCCAGAATGCCCTAAATTATCAATGTACTTAGCAAAGTAGTTGATTCCAGCTCTTGATATGCAAACAGAATTAACTACTCTCTGCTTCTAATTGTTAAATACAAAAATATTATCTTACATGTGTGTAGAAACATCAACTCCTCTGGCTATTGCTTTGTTTACATGTGTACCTACTATGAAGCCTTGATTACTACTTAGATCAATCATTTATAATACATAGACAAACCAAGTTATGGAAGAAATATTTATGACTGTAAACAAAGTTGAGAAAATGTAATATTTCCATAATTAGGACTAAATAATGCAGTTTTATAAGATTGTTACCTAAGAAACATCTGGATTTGGAATTCGGAGTGGCCCTGTCACTGGGTCGTAGGCAAGGTACTTAGTTACAATATCTTAAAGCACAGAGGCCCAGGCCTGTAAACCTAGGATTTGGGAGGATGACGCAGGATGATTTCAAGTTTGAGGTCTGCCTGGACTACAACCTTGTCTCCAAAAAAACAACCAACAAAAAGATCATTTTTGTTCGAACCACCTCTGAGTCTCCACTCTATTTCCGAAGTTTTTAGTGAGCTCTGGAAGGAGATGCTGATATGAAGAGGTGTTGAAGATCCAAGGCTTTTTCTTCACTTTCCATCACCCTGTCTGCCTCCTCTCCTCTCATTCCAACTCAGCAGCAGCCTTCTTCCTCTCCTCCATCTGGGACCTTTGCCCTCTTACTGACATTTTGAGGTCCTGGGTCCCGGATGAGTCAGGTTCTCCTGTCTATTGAAAGAACTCTAAATTCTCCCAGGAAATGGAGAAGGCTAGGCACATTTGAACAATGTAACTCCCACTTTCCAGAGAGGGCAGCTCCACTTTTCCAACAAAGAACATGCTTTACTATGGCGTGTGTGTGTGTGTGTGTGTGCATGCGTGTGTGCATATACACATGAGGTCTACGGGTGTGTGCATGTATGTATGTGTATACTCACCCATGTGTGTACTTGTGGAGTCCAGAGCTTGTTATCTTTCTCAATCATTTATTCACCTCATATTTTGAGACATGCCATCATCTCAGTGAACCTGGAGCTAACCATTTGGGCTACACTAGCCAGTCAGCCCTGGGAGCCACCTGTCTCTTACTCCCCAGGCCTGGGTTGCTGGTGGGTGCCACCTGCCATGGCTCTAATGTTGGTGCTGGGCATCTACATTCATGTCTGTGCAGGAAGCACTTTACCTACTACGTCATCTCTGCCCTTGGGTTCATTCTTCACACCAACCATGATAGCACCTACGTCCAGCCAGGCAGTGATCATTCTATAATCCTGGTAGGAAATGGTAATGACCTTACTGTGAGGATCCATTTTCACAATAACAAAATTATACTTCTCTGTAATGTTCAGATTCCAAGAGGATGTTATACAAATAGAGGTGCTTTTATGTGAATATTATTCATATGAAAAGGAGTTTTCTAAGAGACTTCCAAAACCGATTCAAATCTCCCGTAAGACAATCCCATCATGTCTAGTGGCAAACACATTCTGAGGGGAAGGGCTGAACCGGCTGCCATTCCTCTGCTGGGCTACTGTGGAAAATGACATGCATGACAGAGAGCAAACCAGGTCCATTCCTGGAGCCCAGAGCATTTCTATGTTTTAGGTAACTTTTGAGATTGCAAGAGGACAAATTGTTCCTGGATATAGGGCGCCCTGAAGGGTCATGTTTGGGAAGAAAAACTACCTTCGCTTGGCATGCTTGTGGGTCAGCAACCACTGTAGTCTAACAGTCTGTTGCAAGCTCCGTGAATGTTTCAGTTTGCCAGACCTGTCACGATAAATTAATTACAGGATGTTGCAGAAATGGCAAGGCTCCAGCAGCATCTTGCATGGTTTAATATAGCCCCATTTCCCCATTTCAATGTATTTGTGGTTAGATAAATCCTCAGAAATTTACAGCTGCTATAGACTAGTTTATTATGTAGTCTGCCTGCACACATGATAAGTATAGTAAGAATTTGATGTTCTTGAAGTGTGAGATTGACTGATATTCCTTTACCACCCTTCACTGTACTTCGCTGCCGACAGGCGTATGGACATAGTCTTTTGAACGTTAACTTGTGTTAGCAATCAGGGCTGGTGGAAAGCCTGGCTGCCGAGCCACCTTACACGGGCTCCTAGTTCAGAAAAATGATGTGAGGCATTTGTATTTGTTCACGTTCCTGTGAACAAATTTAGCTCACACAAAAGCCAACTGATGCTCTGCTAAAAACACCAAAAACTGAACTGAAATCTACCCAACTTTTCTCCAGGGAACCACTCTTCCTCCACTTTTTTTTTTTAAATCTTCAGTTGCTTTTTTGCTCTTTCAACAAGTTATCTTCCTAGATGTCCTGCTGTTTATCCTTGCCACTCTTAGGTTCATTAAGCAAGCCACCTCCACCCCAAGGTCATCTAAGAGCTGTCCTTTGCTGTGAGTTTAAGCCCATAAGAAAGTCACTCCTAAATGTTCGTGTGTGTTCTCTCCATTGCGGAGAGGAATCAAGCGATGGGTTGAGAAATGAGGCAGAGTACACCAATGCTCGCTTGTTCAGTACTGCGAGCGTCGACACACGTGTGCTAGCAGTTCAGGCATTTTGACCTAGGCAATGAGAGTTGGAAAAGGAATTATGGATTATGACATATATGTCCCCTTTTATAGATGGAAGAAATAAAATTGTAGGTTCTTGCTAGTAACCATCTCAAGTTTTTGAGGTGAAACTCATCCATAAATGGTAGTGAAGAGGGAGATTAGAAAAGGGAGGTGCCCACTACCTACTGTTAGAGGTGAAGAGGGTCCAAAGATGGCCTTCTTTGCGTTTACAATTTTGTTTTTGTTACCCAGTTCCCGCCTTAGCTTTAAGTATTCCCTATTCAGCTTAATAATTAGAGCAGAAGGATATGATGAATGAAGAACCTCATTAGTAACTTTACTTCCTGGGTCTCTGCAGAGAGGAGCTGTCTGCCTTTGCCAACTTAGCCCATTGTTAACCCTAAGTGATGCTGACATTCAATTCTCCTGCAGATAATTGGATCCATCCATAGATTGAGTTCTTCAGTCAACACAGTCTTGTGATTGACACTCTGCTTGATGTTTTTATTATTTTTTAATGTCTGAAAGGTCGCCTTTTCTGTTTAATAAATAAAATGTTACTGTACATGTAATTGGTTTGCTTCTACAGAACCCATGTCTTCAGGAGACAGTAGAACTATGGTATGGTAAGGACTTACTAAAATAATTATAGGACACACAAGTGGAGAGTTTTATAAACAGTTCTCACTTAGGTATATACAAATTTCTAGACTTGGGTGGAAGGTGGTTTTAACTACCCTTACATGTGCAGGAGTCTCCAATTTAAGTGCTGACTTGCTTTGTCCTCTACAGAACTTGAGGACCTGCCATGTACTCTACCGTCCATTTATGGCTATCATGGGCATTTCCTGGGTGTGCACACATGGCAAGCTACTTAGCTTTCAGAGTCTTGTGTTGCTTATTTGTAAAGCACAGGAGTTTTGTGTCCCTCAAAGGTCTGTAGCAAGGAGAAATGAAGATTGCATGCAATAAAAACGAAGATCTAGGAAATATTTTCTGTAGGTAAGTTCAATTGGGTAAAACTGATACCATAATGTTGATTTAAAAATACTTCCACCATGTAATTAACATCTAAGGACCTCATATGGAAATTAGTTGAAAATATATAAAAATATCATCACTAATATTTTGTTGTCATTTTTATTTTTTTCTTACCTTCTTAAAAATACTTAATGTATGACAAAAGCAACATGTCATACTAAGCTATAACATGGTGACTTCCAGATACAGTTGAGCCAAAAATTTCTAAAGAGAAAATGTCACGAAGGATAAAATTTTATAATAAGTTATACATAAAATTAAGAGTCAAGAGCAAGCTTTTAAGAGCCAGAAACCATAGACAGAATTTCATATATAGCAAGTGTTGGCCCTTTAATATGTTAATTTCAGTTAAAAATTACATTTTATGCCCCAACTTTTCATTTTTGTTGTAAATACTCCATGACAGAAATCTTTTAAAAACCTGATTTTTTAGGTGGCTGGGGAGATGGCTTGGTGGATAAGCATTTGCCATGCAAACACGAAGACTAGAGTTTGGATTCCTAGCACCCATGTAAATGTCACTGGGTAGGTGCCAACCTGTATACAGGTACATGGCCACAGATGAAAGCATGTATGCATACACGTCTACCTCTCACCATGGAAAAAATGTCTTGGGTTTTTATTATATTATTAAATTCTTGCAAATCTTAGTCACAGTATATATTTGATACTGTAGACCCCAAGATACAAAGATGACACCAAACTGCTGGTCTGAACCAACAGTGTGATAACATTCAATACTTTTATAATTACTATAAAAAACAAATGCTAAAAAAAACCCATATGGTGCTGTAAATCAAGTGGATATGGAGCCTTAGTTCATGCAGGAGCATAATCAGGACCTGCGACCCGAGGGCACTGCTACAGGGCATCCCCAGTTCTTCTAGAGGGTGTGCTAAAGACCTACTCCATCTTTTCCTGAATGGAACCTAGGCTGACCCTGGCAATCTGTCAGCCTATGGACGGAGTGGGCTCTGAGGAGAGCCCTTGGTTCCTGGTACAGGACTCATCTGTTCCTGCTGTCTTCAGCAGGTGCAATATAAAGTCATCCTTCAACTTTTCATGTGCACACGAAGATCACAGCGAACGCTACACTCCTCCATTATGTCTTTCCGTTAGTCTTGAAGTATTTCTACAGCTGTTGAAATGTTTTCTGCTGAATTCATGGCCCAAATCAGAGAACTGACATTCAACTGAAAATCATGAGCTGGCCTATCTGAACACTGGACAAAGGGGGTTATCTGTAATTACAGTCTCAGGGACAGACATGGGGGATCATTACTGGTGAGCTCTGGGTTTTGCGAGAGACCCTGCCTGGAGGAATGAAGAAAGTGGAAGGAAGTGGAAGAAAGATTGAGGAAGATTCCTGACATCAATCCAGGGCCTCCACACTCAGGCACAAATGCATACCTTCACGCCCACACACATGCACCCCAAGAACATGCACACGCACGCGCACACACACACACACACACACACACACACACACACACTCACAAATGATGAAAAGAAAAACACTTGAGCCAAAATGGCAGGGACACATGTCTTTATTTTTTTACTGTTTTAAGCAGCACACTCACAAGATGGAAAACAAGCATGTACAGAGTGACTCGGCTGCCTGGCCCAAATGCACCGGAACACAGATACACAACCAGAACAATGCCGACCTGGCACTGGCAGAAGAGACTCTGGTGCTGGCTGTGGGCTGCGGCAGTTTTCAGTGCCACTCACTCTATGGGTTCAGAAACTCCTCTAACAATGATACTATAAAGGGTCTCCACAGCAGGCTCGTGTTTACCACTTTTAAGCTTCTACAACATGTGCAGGGATCAGAGCCCAATCTATTTGTGCTAGAAGCTGTTTCACGCTGGTACATCTGGACAAGTTTACACCTCAGTGCTCAACACAGTTTTTCTCACTTCTTATTTCAATGGAATCAATTGTCTACTTTGGTAAATAAGTTTTTCTAACTTTACCACAGGCTTTGACCTTTCTGGGGTTAACTGTTTTATTGACAGACTTATCATGGAGTTGAAGATAGGAAAGAGTTAAGGAAAAACCAAAAAGGATGAATTTCCCTGTTACACCCAACTTCAAAACTGTATGGCTGTATGGTAACGGCATTGTTATTCTGGAAATAAAGACAGAAATAATGTTGTGAAATAATTTAAAAACAAATACTCAGGCTAAAATAAATATTAAACAATTTATATCTATAAATTACTTGTATGTTTAAATATGAACTGCCTTTAAAAGTGATAATAAATTTGGTAGACTATCGCTAGTCCATCCAAAATCACTCAGTTTTAGACATAGTGAATTTTACATATATAACTCACTCAAAAACAACGTAAACATTTAGCTCTTAGAAGCAACTTGTTTCTCTTAATGCCTTTGTTACTGAGGCAGTCTGAATCCATGATATTCAGAGGCTGCTTGTCTTTTTTACACAGTTAGCTTCAAAAGCAGGTGCTCTGCATTCTGCACAGAGCGTTACACCTACAGCCACGTCACATATAGCAACACTGGATGGTGACTTAGGGGATGCGTTAACAATGTGCACACTTTGATTCACGTTTGCTGAGTGGCAGTTCTGGGGTTTCTTTATTGGTTTTTCCAACAGCAGCAATATAATTTTGATGCAGTTACTAACAGTACAGATACAATACTTTGACCAATAACACTCACAATGGTTTATAACAATTAAGCCCAGAGGCCACATCAACATTTTTTTCTTTTTCTTTCTT
>LOEQ01001541.1:164117-186822 GCA_001685075.1 Bramus lutescens
CTTAAATGAATACAATTTGTGTGTTGTTATTTCTGGGTATAAGCTAGCCGTGCGGGAGCTGGGCGGGTTAAAAAGCAGGCCCGCTCCCCATTCACTACAGGCTCAGACCACCAGCCTCCCCAGTGACAACCAAATCAACTGTACCAGCAAACTGAGTCAGAGATATCTCAATCCATGCTTTGTCATAAAGATTGACTTTTCTTTTTCCTTAAACATCTACTTGAAAGCATAATCTTTTAATTGAATCTCTCCATTGTGTTCAAAAACTTTCCTACTGTCAAGTCAAAGGACATTTGTATTTTAAGATGTGGCTTGACTAATTTGCTCAGAATGGGTTTGAACTCTTGGGCTCAAGTGAGTATTCCACCTTAGAACACGAGTCACTAGGACGACAGACACTCTGTCACATCTGGCTAAGAATTCTGCGGACAAGACAGCCTCACATGCCCCGTTTTATTGAAATAAGAAAACCTTACCACTAAACTCTCATCCATGAAGAAAAAATGGATTGTGCACAGAGGCATACATTTAAGAGGATAACCTACTTCCTTGTATTGTCATACAATTTATAGTTCCTAAATTTTGAAACTTGGTGTCATTTTGTGATAAAAATATTACCTAATTTTGTTGTTACACTTTTCATTTCATAAACTGATTACTGCTAAAGTAAACATTTTTTTGTTGCCTAATATATTTCTTCTTTTAGTAACATTCCCTATACATTCTCCACTAGATTCCTTAGTGATACACTTCTCCCTTTGATGATTTCTTGGAGCAAATCCTTTAGGTAAAGTTTTTCTCCAGCCCAGCTATTATTGAAAAACTTTATGGGGCCATATTTTTGCTTTCCAAAAAGATTTATTTTTATTTTATGGGTATGAGTGTTTTGCCTGTATTTATGTGTGTAGTATGTGTGCATGTTTGTATGTATGTACACCATGTAGTACTCAAGGAGGACAAGAATAGGGCATAGGATAACATGGAACTGGAGTTGCAGACAGTTGTAAGCTGCTGTATGGGTACTTGAACCTGGACCTGGGTCCTCTGCAAAAACAGCAAGTGGGCACCACTTTTTTCACTTCTGACATGCATGATCCTAAAGTTTCCAGTACATAAACCCAAATATCCATTTCATAATGATTCCTGGCTGGATACAGGGGCAGGTGGCTATATGCTCAGGTTCTTAGAAGCTAAGGCAGAAGAACTGCTTGAGTCCAAGAGTCTGAGTCCAGCCTAGGAAACAGAACTCTTTCCCCTTAAAAACAACAACAACAACAAAACAAAACAAAAAACAAAAACTACCACCATCACAATACAACCAATCAAAATCCAGAGCAAAACCAAAAAACGATCTCTAATCCCAACATCATGCTTATATAAAAGCTACTCCCAGGATTAACTACTCATCTAGGCTTTCTGTGCAAGTAGATTTACTTATTTTTTTCAAATTAAAAAGTTATGGAACTCTGAATCTAATTCTAGAAAGTAACAAATGTATGCTTGTGGGTGTAGCTAGGGCTGTAGCTAAATAAACTTCATTTCAACAGACAAACTACTTCTGCCTGCAGAGAAAACAAGGCCTCCTGAGAGGCTTCCTCCCATTTCCCAAGGGCCTGTCTCAGAGGTAAACGTGCTCCATCTGGCAGTGTAAAACACAAACAGGGTGTTTCCTCAGGACCCCAGGCCTCCTCACACGTGGAAGGGCTTCCACGTGGCTCCCACCTCTCTGCAGAGATTCTTGTCATCCCCCTGTATAAAGACCTCTACCCCCTGAATTTCCAGCACAGAATTTTGGAAATAAATAAAGACTACTGTGGTGGTCCTTGCCTCACAGGGTGAAGACAGTCTGTTATGCTTCTAGGACGCCATCAACCATTCCTCCAGGGCCTCTAACAGCCTCTCGGCCGCAATNNNNCGTCCCTGTCAGTGCTCACGGCGGCAGCGGTGCTCTCTGGCATCTGCCACTGCTCACCAGGATTCCTGGTCTTTCCCTGGTAATGAAATGACTTCCTCCTGATCTTCTCTCACCCCTGACTCTCTGCTGATTCTCTCTTACCTCTATCAGGGTGACTTTCCGGGCCGGAGGCTCACTTCTCTTCGCCTGCATATCTGCTCTGTGTCCGCGGTTCTCCCAGTTTTGCTCTCTGCCCTTCTCCGTCCTACAGGAAGGGAAGATTAGAAATGAGGACCAGCAGGACAGCTGCTGTAGGGGGTTAGATAAGGCCTGGATCTAGGGAAGGGACAGTGGAATGGACAGGGATGATAAGTCAGGGGCCTGAGGAAAACCACTGGGAAAACTATAAGTGCTACTCTCCAAAGGGGTGAGAGACAGTGCTCCATCTCAGACATGAAAGGGACAAGAATGGAACAAATTCTGTTTAGATGCCAAGGGAAAAGCAGAAACTGTTATCAATGCAGATGGGAAAACAACCCTCTGCTTTCACAGGATAGTTCTTAGAGACAAAGAAAGGAGTGGGAGAAGCTCCTATGAGAGTTTAAAACACCCAACTGCAGAAGGCCGTTGAAAAACTCAATGGTAATAGCAAAACATACACCATGGTTTGTGCAGCACAAACTGTGTTTAAAAAACAAAGAATATACAAACACCGAAAGAAAGAAATTGAGGAACTAGTACGTACAGTAAGTATGCACAGTAAAGGTGGGAATATCCTAAACAGCTTTAAAAAGATACAAGAATTTAAAAATCAAGGGATTACCAGGAATGATAAAGTATTTGTGCACAAAGCTGCATGTATGTACATAACTCAAGTTCAAGTCTAGCTCTCAATATGACTGTATCTGCAGAAAGGGAGGGTGAATAAGCTCAGAGTATGGTTTATCCAGTTAGGACAATAGCAGTGTCTTGCTTGTGAGATCATGCACACACTCTCTCCACATGTGTGCAGGCAGAGGCTCTGTGAGGCTATAGTGAGCGATAGCCGCATTAAAGTCAGGAAGACAGGCGGTATTTAGAAGATGTGATGTACTCCTGAAGCTTAGTAATACTAGGTGCTACCAAGCCTGACAGGCTGAGTTTGATTCCCAGAATCCACATGAAGAAGGGAAGAGCTGACTCCTTCAAGTTATTCTCTGGACGCCATACACACCACGGTATCCAGAGCCCTCCTCCAAAAGTAAAGAAATACATGTAGAAAAAAATTAACAGAAGTCTTTCAAGTATTAGAAAGGTAAAATATTTTTAAATAGACACTCATTTCACCAAAGAGATCATAAATATATATGGACATGGACACACACACACACACACACACACTCATGCTTGACATCAAAAGCCATTAGAGAAGATAAGGATATACAAAGTCAAAGCATATGAGGTCCCTCTTGAATTGAAAGGGCTGGAATTGCAGCCTGACTGTATCTTGTACTGGGGAAGAAGCACAACTCTCTTGCATATAGGTAAGCCTATAAACATGAGATAATACAGAAAACGTATTAAAACAACTCTAGTCACCCAAATCTAGTTATTTACCCAATAAACACAAATGCAAATATCTATATGATGACTTACACAAATACTGATATTTGTAGTGGCTCCAAATGAGACAACTCAAAGACATATAAACAGGTAATGAATAAACAAATTGAGGTCCTTGAGACTCTGGAAGGAGAGAGAGGTCACTGGTTGTCAAGGGATGGTAGTTACAGAAAGGAAGAAATGAAAGAATGTGAAAAGAATGAGAAATTCTTTGTGGTGATGGCTCATGAGTGTCTCTTAAAATCTGAAATGTATGTCATTTATTATATACCAAGTATATTTCGCTAAAAATGTCACAAATACATCTATCTATCTATATATATAAAACCAGACCTATAAAAATACATGCAAGCATACGTGTGAGTGTTTACTTGTATGGGTGTGTGCACTGATGTGTATGTTGGTGTGCAAGCACTTGTGGGTGCATATGAAAGCCAAGGACAACCTTGGCGGTGTGCTGGATAGTTTTATGTCAATTGATATAAGCTAACATCATCTGGGTGGAGGGAGCCTTAATTAAGAAAATGTCTCCATAAGATGGGGCTGTACACAAGCCTGTAGAGCATTTTCTTAATTAGTGATTGATGGGGGACCCACCCCATTGTGTGTGGTGCCATTCCTGGGCTGCTGGTCCTGGCTTCAACAGGAAAGCAGGTTGAACAAGCCATGATGAGCAAGCCCTGTTAAGCAGCACCCCTCCGAGGCCTCTGCATCAGTTCCAGCCTCCAGGTTCCTACCTTGTTTGAGTTCCTATCCTGGCTTCCTTTGATGATGAACAGTGCTGTGGAAGTGTAAGCCAAATATATACCCTTTCATTTTTGGGCATTAGGTTTTTGGGCATGGTGTTTCATCACAGCAACTAGTAACCCTAACTAGGGCAGGTATTATCCTCAGGAACACTGTCTGTCTTCCTTGAGACAGTTTTTAATGGACCTGGTGCACACTAATCAGGCTGGACTGGCTGGCCAGCAAGCCCCAAGGATTTTCTCTCTCCACCTCACCGGCATTGGGATTACAGGCATGAGTTCCCATGTCTGTCATTTTTTAACATGTGTTCTGGGCATGAAACGCATGCTTTTGAGGTAAGGACTTAGCTGACTGAGGGATGACCCAGCCCCAGTTCTGACCCTTTCACTAACCCCCTTGCTACTATACTTCCTCTAGGTATGGCCAAATCTCTTCTGATACTTTTAATACGATCTTAACTAGTCTCTCTGCCTTCATCCTCACCTATTAATGTGTACTCATTCTTACCTCACATGTCAGAGTGATGCTGTTCAAATTTGCTGTTCCCTCTATTTAACGGTACCAATGTTACTTAGTGTAAAACATAATGCGTTACATGGTCTGATCACTGCTTACCCTCATTTCTTCAAGTTTTCTATCTGCTTTTCCCATTCCAGGATGCTAGCAATGTCCTCACTGTTCATTTGGGATAGTGAGTATGCTCGCGCCTGCAGTCCTGCCTCAAGGCCTTCTGCACCTGTCCCCAACGTACACATGTTATTCAATTCCTTTTCTCCTTCACTCTTCTCTCTAAGATCTTTTCTCACAATTCAACTTAAAACTACAACAGACCCACTGTAGTGGCTCATGTCTAGAATTCCAGTTCTTGGGTGGATAAGATCAGGAGGATCACCCATGAGTTCAAGGCCAGCCTAGGATACAGAACAAGATTTGCAAACAAAAATATTAACAAATAAAACTCAAAATGGCAACAATTACACCTCACATTTCTATCTCCTCCCCATACTTAATTTTTCCTCCACAGTATAGCACATTCTAACACAAATGTTTACCCACAAGGATGTAAAATGCCAGCTCTCTAAGGCAAGGATTTTTATAGGTTTACTCGTGTCCCCAATACCTAGAACATTTTGATGGCATGTTAGGTGCCTGACAAACTTACATTTAGAAAATGATCTGCATAGTGTGCATGTTCCTAGGCACACTGGGCACACTCATAGGCACATATCATGTATTGTTACTAGTGTACACCATTGTCTAGCTCAGCAGCTACGGCAGAAAACTCCCAATCAGCATTTTCTCCATCAGGCTGATGCTCACAGTGGCTGCCAACTCTCATCTGGAATGCCTGCCTTTGCAGTCAGGTCAGAACAGGACTAAGCCCTGACACAGACAAATGCTTATTCGGGCTCATGTAAAACACCAGGCAAACAGAGAGCTGTGGCTCCCGATTCCACCTTCCAAACCTCCGCGGCTCCCAACTCTCCAATCCCATTCTCCAGGAATAAGAACTCCAGTCCTTTTCCCCATTACAATTCTCCAATCCCACCACTAATTAGTCCCCTCCCAATCTGTCCTTGATAGTTTCACCTCTGTGAGCTTCCGCCTCATTCCTGTGTCAGTGTGACCACTCCCCCTCCCCTTGGGAGGCAGAAACAATGGATCCTTGAGGCAAGATGGCTATCTAGAAAAGCTGAAATGAGCAAGCTCTGGGTTCAGCAAAGACCCTGATTTTTTAAATAGTGGAGAGTGACTGAGCATACCAGACACTGACTTGTGACCTACACACATACATATGCACAACACACACACACACACACACACACACACATGCATGCACACACATAAATGCAAACATGAGAAAACACCCACATTCAGCACGTACACATGACGGAAAGAATAAACAAGGTAAGAAAGGCAATCGGAAAGTGCTAAGAACAGCCCGTGTGGCTCACTTTGGTTATCCAATAAATAAGCAAATGCTTGAAAAGGACAAGAAGGGCTGTAGGGAACCGAAAGGCAGCCCCCGTCTGTGTTCCTGGGTACAACTGATTAGCACTGTAAATTACAGAGTGAACGGAGCAGCCTTCCCTGTACATACTGGACAACCAGCTAGTCCACAGTTTTCACATCACGAGAAAGTATATCTTCGCTGATCTAAGAAACCTTGAGTACAGGTAATTCCCAAAGGCTTTAGGTAAATGAGCACTCGGACACATCTGAACTTCTTATGATTTTCTCTTTCTTTTTGATTTGCAGAAGGTTCTTAAGTGCTCTACATTCAACAGAAGTAGTGCTAGCTCCCCTGACAATGTTGGGAACCCAAGTGTCTGTGACACTTCCTGCACTTATCTGGAGGATGCACAGTGCATCTAGACATCACCTGGAAAGCCATCCAATGTGGTGTGTATGGAAGGTACTCTTTAATTTCTACATTTAATAAGCAATTCTAGTTTTTGAGGATGTAAATTCCTAGGCATCAATGATTTTATTATTAACTACATTATTATGTAAGATTGCAGTGAACTGAAAAAGTGTTTGTCAGACAGAAACTAAAGGATGTGTATAGGTACCAAAAACCAGGTGGGGGGCATGGGAAGAAGGGTAAACTGGAACTCCAAACTGCCGCCTTCTAGATTTCTTTCCTCCATTGGCAGGAAGAAACTGGATACTTATTCTTGGGGACACTGTGAGGATCAAATGTGATGATGTGGGCAATTGTGCTTACATCATACAAACACACAGCTATCATTAGCACTCATTTCTTAAAAATAAACAAAGTGACACGTTTGGGCAGCAATAAATAACTGCTAAGAAAAAAAATTACTTCTGATGAGAATAGGCTCCTTTTCTTTTATCTATTTTTGAAGCACACTTTTCCTAACATACCAGGCTTCCTTGTTCTTTCTCTAAAGTCTTTCTCCCCACCATGGCTGTTTGTCTCCAGTGTCTGCTGAACCCCATGCCAGCTCAAATGATGGCTTGCCTGCCTGCCTGCCTGCCTTCCTTCATTCCCTCCCTCCCTCCCACCTTCCTTCCTTTCTTCCTTTCCTGTACCCTTCCTCATAGCTGCTGAGATCAGTGGGCTGCCCTAGGGCTTTCTTTCAAACTATAACACTTGTCCTTGACTTCGGGTCGAATCCATTCTTAAATTCTTTTATTAATGAGACCGAGGACCCCAAGAAGAGACCCTCATTTCTCCTGTATCACTAGGCAATCACTAAGAGACCCCAGTGATTGCTAGTAACAGTATCTTCCCATGGAACCCATGGCAGAGAATCCTGTTGAGAAAGAGAAAAGTCCGGCAATAAGGGTTGGATGCCCTATGACATTAGCACCTGGTTATCCCTCTTGAATTTGTCAGCTCTTAAAACACATTGTAAGGTATCTTCTAGACTATAACGCCATGGCTCTTTTAAAGTCCATTTAAAAATGCCACATCTCTCATCTGCAGAACAGAATAATGTCTTGTAGCATACTGCATGGTTTTATTTGGCAATTCCTGTCATTTCAATCAGGACATAAATTATTCTTCAAATTTTGAAAGTATGTGGGACATCTTTAACTTAAAATACTATGTGTCTGAAGGAAGCCCAGCAGGGATGGTCTGTGTGCACGTGTGTTTAGTACACGGGAGGGGCCAGCAGACACTGTGCTTCTCATGGACACTGTCCCCAGGCTTTGCTGTGACACAGAGCACATTCACCCTGACGACATTCTGGGAACTGGACGTTTTTCCTTTAAAGCTTCAGAGGAGACAGTTCATAATTTAGTTTTACCTAACCATTCTCTTGTATTCAGTTAATATTATTTCAAAACATCACTCAAACAAAGTAAATGAAAAATAAAAATGAGCTTTCTGTTGTTTAGTGTGTTACCATTTTATATAACATTATTTCTCTGGCTTCTAACACATTCTTAAAAAAATTTTTTTTTTTGAGACAGGGTTTCTCTGTAGCTTTGCAGCCTGTCCTGGAACTAGCTCATGTAGACCTGCCTGGTCTCAAACTCAGAGATCCGTCTGCCTCTGCCTCCCGAGTGCTGGGATTAAAGATGTGTGCCACCACCGCCTGGCCACTCTTAAAGTCTTTTAAGAGTCAGCTATTTGAAATTTAAGTTGTAGTGTGATCATCGTGCCATGAAAAAGGGATATGGACAGATGATCCTCATGATGACAACGAAGACAATAACAGCAGCAGCAAAGCCCACCTATCCCTCACTGGACATTATCTGAAAGGAGAAGCACTTACTGGGCCATGGACTGGGAGCCTAGTCTGGAATCCGGGGACCTGTCCTTATTCAGGAACCGCTGTGAAGAGGGAGAGAAAACAAATAGTGAGTCAATAGAAAGAGAACAGCATGGTCAGCATCCACAAACTGAGTCCCCGTCAGCTTTCTCCATGAAGACAGAACAAGAATGTCTACGTCCGTACTGAATGTGGATGTCTAGCCCAGTAACATACTCACTCCTATGGAAAATCAAGAGCTAATCTACCACAGTTTAAATCTTCTTTATAAACAAGGTTAGTTTTCAGATGCTGGTATTGGAAAAAAACACCAAAGCAAATAAAATTATCATCATCATCATCAACAACAAAACCCACAAAGAGAAACAAAGAGGAGAGGCTGTCTATTAGCCACAGGTAACTCAACTGTGGCTGCTGTTTAAGCTCCACACACATCTTTCATGGCTGCATCTTTTCTTTCTAGTCTGCTCACCGTCTCCATATTTTTATATTGAGGCTCAATTGAACTGAATTTGAACACACTAAATCTTGTACTTTTTTTTAGTAAATCTTACTTTATTAATGGTGCCCTTGAGAAAATGGCTGAGTACACACTTTTAGAGGCACCAGCTTAAACTCCGAGTGCTTTACACTTCCTCTAGAATTTGAAGCACACCCAGGGAACGGTGTTTAATGTAACACAGTACTTTATAAATCAACCCAGTGCTGCAGTAACACAGACTGAGATAATTAGATGTTACAAAGAAGATCCATCTGATATTCAAAATAAGACAGTAACTTGCTGAATCATGTACAGATGAAAGATACCTATACCATCATTCAGAAAACAAAACAAAGAGCGGGAATGACAGAAAAGGACAGAGCTTTCCTTTGAACCCTCTTTGAGAACCCCTGCTTTTCTAGTCTCCCCTCCACTGCAGCTCACTTTGCCTCTCCGCTTTTCCTCCTTCATAATCAGAGTTTTGCAGGATGGTGCCTTGGCGAGCTTTGGCACCAAGTATCTTTCAACGAGAATTACGTGCATATTGGAATATTATAAACATTTTAAGATAACTGCTTTCCCTGACTATGGTTATGTGTTTAGTATCAGTCAGCTTTAAATCAAACATTTAGGACAAGAATTAAAGAATGATGAGAGGGAGTGAAAGGTGGGTGCAGTAGAAGTAACCCCAACAACACAAGAACTAATAGCAATCTTGATTTTTCTTCACCGCTAAAATTGATGAGACTCAGTTAAAATATACTGAGAAAAAATATATATCCACAGCCAATTTCAAATTCAAAGGCTAGTCCAGATTGCTGAAAATCCTACCTGTCCTCATCCAATAGCACACACAAGCAACAAAAAGCAGCAAAGCCAAACTCAGGGAACATTAATTCTCACAGAACTTTCTCTACCTCTTTATGAGCATGTAAGTTCCAAACACATTAATCAAATTAAATGAAAGTTTTAAATTTTAAAAATTCCCTACAAGGTCTAAGTATTATTTCAACTTCATAGCCCCATGGAAGCCAGCATTTTACCAAAAATTTTTTTGTATGTTTCTAAACCATGGTCAAATGACTGGACTTAATGAGAGAACCAAACATAGAGCTCTCATCATGAATTCTCACCAATCTTTACCTATTCTGGAGCCACTGAGAAATCAAGCCAAATCTACCTGTTAAGTCAGTGCTGCCTTGTGTGGGTCTTAGTGTTGTTTATAACAGAGTCTGCTCGTGTGAACGGAATGCTGGGATACCCTCAGAAATGTTGTCTGAAGTACACTGTAAAGAGTGTGACAGAAAGTACTCAGAATGGCTGTGTGTGTGTGTGAGAGAGAGAGAGAGAGAGAGAGAGAGACAGACAGAGAGAGAGAGAGAATAAAACAAACAACAAAAGATAAATTAGAGATTAAATATTGTCCATGCTGTGTTTCCCCTTGTAATCTTACCACTGGTATACCTGATTCTCTTTCTTTCCTATAAATCTTAAGTTAGCAGGGAGCCCATAGCACAATGTTCTGACACTTAATTTAAAGGACACTTACTTAATGAGGATGAATACTTTACTCTAAACCCCTTTACTCACTCATTCCTTGGTCTCAGCAGCAGCACGCCACATGGGTAGTGACTCATGGAGGCAGTAGGAGGGGAGAAGGAGTTTCTGTGAGCTGTTGTTTGTCTTTAAACAGAAAGCCCCCAAGGCTGGAATGCAATCAGCCCATAGATGCCCCCCACCATCAACAAGGCCAAGGAGCTTGGCTGCCCTTCCTTCCCTCCCTTTCACACACACCTCAGTTGTTTTGTGACTCCGTTTCCTCTTCATGGGCACCCTTGATTTGGAGAGGAGGATGAAGAGAGGAAGATGAGCAAAGTGAGGATGAGGAATGGGAGGACCAGAATCTAGAGACCCCTGCTTCCCAAGCCCTCAGCTTCTTGAGGGTGATTTTCAATTTAGAATGCAATGAGGCTTAAATATGAAAGGAATGATAAACGGAGAGACTTAAAATAATACCACTGGTTATGTGGAGATTTACCAAGAAGTAAACAATATACAGACAGCTTGAGGAAAGAGAAAGGGGCCATGCAAACAACTCATCAGAATGGATACGTCTAAAAACGTGAAGAATGGGCACAAAATCATATGAATGTTCAACTAATGTACGTTGTAGCTAGCACAGCAGCATCAGATAAGGCAGGGTTATGATACAGGATAGCTTTATTTTACATGCTGTTATGCATCCACTGATACATTTACCTCTCGAAATGTTTCACCTCTATTTAGTGGGATTGATTCTTTTCTTTTTTTCTTTTAGAACATAGATACAAGAGAAGAAAGTTGCCAATGAGGGTTTGGTGGTTAAATTCTAGTTCTGTTTACTGTTAACTTTGTGTGGCCCTAGTAAGCCACTTAACCTCTCCTGGGATTTCTGTTAACTAGAAAAGGGAGAGGGGCTCAGAACCAAACACAAGCTCTCACAGTACCACTCTCTTATTTCTACAGATGAGGAAATGGAGGCTCAGAGTTACCCAGGCTACAGAAGCAGCTGAAGGCTTACACCAAGCTTTCTAAAGCTGAGTTAACAGGAAAACGAATTTTCGGTACAACTTTGTTTGAAGTCTCAAGTGCAAACATGTAGAAGTATAGTCCTCTGGGTTAACAACTAGGTTTGTATTGCCTGGCACACTCTGCCACTGGTATAGATCTCAGAGCTTTAACTCACAGGTCACAGCCCTGTAACTAAATGTAGGGCTGTATCACGCACCTTCACCAAGCAGCCTTTGTACTAAACCCCCAGCTTGGACACTTTGTGCTGTGGTTGCCATTATGCCACATAGTGCCAGCAAAGGCTGCCTGAACACAACTAGGATCTGAAATGACTGTGTTGTGGATGTCAGTGTTTTTAATACACACACAGTTTTCTGCACTTATAGAACCCAAACAACTGCATTATGGAATGAAAAGAAACAAACACAGCCTTGTCTTGGTGTCATTCTTTAGCATGTGACAAATTAATCTATCTGTGGACTGTTGAGTTAAAATGTTGGACTTTAAAAGTTGCTGCTTGAGTTCCATAAAAAAAATTTATTAAATGAAGTTTGTTTTGGATTAGGACAGACGTTCTATGTCTTAAATGGCTTTAATGGTTCTTCTGACATATTGTACGAAGTACTTATGCAATGCTCTAATGCGAGAGGATATATCCTAAAAGAGAAGGTCCTTGTTCAACTCTCCTTTAGCTATCAACCATCACACTTTTTCACTAGCAAAATCAGAATCTCTAACAGGTATGCAGAGGTCAAGTTTGAAGCTAACATCCATACAATGAGCTCTCACTCTGCATCTATCAAATAGACCCAAGGACAAGGAACTCTACCAGGCCAAGAATGTGAAGGGCTCTAACCCCCTCTTCTCTATTCTTTTCTCTAAAACAAAATAAAACAAAATGAACAAAAACAAAAAACAAAAGCCAGGGGATCTTTAAAATACTTCTTCTGTCTGTGGACTTGAACTAAAGCATGTAAACCACAACAGAGACAATGGAGGTAACCTGGGCTAACTTGTCTCACAGATGCATTTACACACACTCTGGTCTTTGTCTCTTGGCTTTCTAACACTCTAAGATGGCCACAGGCACTGCAGAGAGGAATTTAGATGTCTTTCTCCTTTCTGCTTTGGCCAAAATTAAATAAATTAATTTTCCTTTTCCAATTTCTGTTTGCTGATTTCTTTGGAATACAGGGAAACTTAGGCACTGAGCCTAAGTCCTCTGAACCCTGAACACAGACAACCCTTTCCATTCTTATCACAGATTCTAGAGTGAACAGTTGTTGGTAACATGTTACAAGTTAGGGTATAAAATGCTTTCTATCAGTGGTTTAATATGCTGATCGGTGCAAAATTGAATAGCATCACTGGGATGTATGGTAGGGCCTTGGTGGAGGAAGTAGGCCACTGGGGACACTCTCTGGAAGGGTGTGTCCTGCTTTTAGCTCTTTTCTCATTCCCTCTTTGCTTCCATGGCTGCTGAGAACCGAGTGGCTCTAATCCCTCATGGATTCTCTGCAAGAATGCTTTACTTCACCACAGGCCTGAAAACCATGGACCCAGCAGACTGCTGGCGAACCCTTGGAGGGGTTTTCCATTCAAGGAAGTGCAGATCTTTCAAAACAGATGCAGAAACAGGGTGAAATTACAGAAATATAGAGAAAATTAGGATGGAAACATTAGAGATTCATGTTAGACGGCAACTCCTGTGAAAGGCGAGAGCCAATGCTGACTTGGAGCACAGGAGTCGCAGCTTGAGGGTATGGGCACTATTTTCTTTTACAATGTGTGGGGAGTGTGGCAGTGTGTTAAGGCGAACAAACAGAAAGATGACAAGACAGTGTGCCCCACTGAGGCAGGTAGTCATGGTTAACAAGGTAGTGTTTTTTTTTTTTTTTGAAAAAAGTGACAGACAGAGAACACACATGGCAGAAACAGACAAGGGGTTTTTCTCTAGGCTTGGAAACCGATGAGACAATTATAGGTCCTAAGTGCTGTTCATGTATCGGGTATCAAACTGCTAAATAACGGGCTTCTATGAATTGACTTCCTGTGGCCCAAGTGGTCTGGACTGCCAAGAACAGAAATGGACTGTGGGTAAGCAAGAAGGTAGAAAACATCAGAGAAGACCTCTATTTAAAAAAGTGTGCCAACTAACGAATAGTATGTGCAAGTGTGCATGCACTTGTGAAGATGTGTGTGTGTGTCAGAGAGTGTGAAGGTCACATGACAAGTGGCAGGAGTCAGTTTCTTCCTTGGACTATGTGGATGGCAGAGATTGAGCTCAGGTAGTCAGGCTGAAAAGAAATTACCTTTACCAGCTGAGCCATCTTGCCCAGCTGACACCTACCCCCCTTTTTACAACTCCTGCAAACAAAGGAGTTATTTGGGTCTCTACTTCCTCTTTTGAGCAAGAATTATTTTCCAATCTCCCATCATGAGGGAGTAATTCTTCCCAAATCAGGTCATATGGACTATAAGGAAATTCTCTGCATTAAGATACAGTAGCCTGTAGGTGGTGGCTGCTGAGACACAGCCACAGTAATAGGGAAACAACAAGGGTGAAACAGAAAAGGCTCACTCAGTGCTGAAATGCTCAAGTCAAAGAGTGCTTAAAGCAAATTCGCTCCAATATGTTGAAAAAGATGTTTTATTTCATGGTTCATTTGAATTAAAAAAGACCCTTGAATAAGAAAGGATCCATTCCCTTTTATGTTCCTAAAAAGAAACCTTAAAGTTAGTACCACTATTGATCACATTACTGTGACTGTTAAGTAATAACTAGAACATCAACATATAGTTAATTTTCCATGGTTTTTGCAAAGACTAGCATCAATTCCTCAAACACAGGAAACAAGCAGTATCAACAGGTATCTACATCTGATTAAGAGACATTTTATAAAGCCAGGTCCAGTGGCTTATGAGATCGGAGGGTTGCTTGGTTCAAAGACAGAGAGCAAAACTCTTTTCCCCCCACAATATTTAAACAGCATCACAAATTCTCAACCCTTGACAATGCACAACACATTCCTAAAAAATGCATTATCATCCTGGAAGGCCAGTTATGCTCAGGATGAGCATCTTGTAAATAAGAAGGCTGCCAAGTGAGCAGAGCAGAGCTAGGGTGTCAGAGAGCTCCCGGGAAAGGTCATGCTGCTTGTCAAGGCAGAGGCAGTGTGGCTGATCATAATCAGTCCTGCCACTATCTAAAGGACATTTCTGACAGAATTACTGGTGGGGTGTTCATCTTTCACATTTCAGATCTCTAAAAGATTTTCAGAGAAATGTTATTGATGTCTAGATTACCCTGAAGACACCATCACGAAGAACATACTGTGTTACTTTGTTAAAGAATCCTGTTAAAGAGTCTTAACAGAGAGTCCTGGGCCATGTGGAACACTGATAACAGCACAGTAGAGTGTAATGTCATGTTTTATACATTCATATAGTCATTATTCAAGAATTCTTACCTCAGAGAAATCAATGAATTTTACACAAGCAAACAGTCCAGGCCCATGATACATTCTGAAAAGAATTGGGATAAATCCCCTAAAAATACTTATTTGTATGTCTTACAAAAAAAAACCCCAGAACTTTCACTGAAAATCTATTATTAGTCTATAAATTGAGCTTTTGATGGAAGATGGGCATAATAAAATGGAATGTGATAAAGGCAAAGTTTAGGCTCAAATTAGGAGTGAGCTGCTAAATGGGAAAACAATTCATATGTATTTTAAAAGTATAAATTTAATTAGTGGAATTAAGAAGACATCAGGAATATTTTCTAAACCTACTTCTGGGGTCAAACTGCTGAGGGACGGTCCCAATGACTCTATTTCAGAGCTCATGGCAATATTCTAGACCCTACGCTAGGCTAGATCATCTGAAAACAAGAGGCAGTACATGGGGCCTCATCCTGTACCCAATGTTTTCATGAGATGCTAACAGGAACCACTAGTGTAAAATGTGTGTGTGTGTGCGTGTATGTGTGTGAGCATGCATGTGTGCATGCATTGGGAGACAAACTATGATGGAATTATTATCCGATGCTTTGGGGTTCTCTGTTCTTTGGACTAGACAACAACAACAACAAAAAAGCAAAATAAAAAAGGCAGATGCTACTGAATATAATTAGACAGTGCACTTTGGCTTAGGAATTGGTCATTTTGAATTAAACAACTTGCTCCTACTGACTCTACATGCCAGGGAAATACTTAAAATAATTAAAACACATTCTTTTTACATGAAGATGAGCTATGATATATAGTTTTAGAACTACCTTGGGAAAATAAAAATAATGGTTAGTATTTGTCTAGTGAATTTTTATAGATAATAACCAAAGCAGCAACATGATTGTGTTGTATTTCCAGAAGGCATCTAGCATACCTCTGTATAAGTTTCACTAAATCTGGCAGTAATTGAAATTAGATGTTGAAACTATCACACGCACACACACACACACACACACACACACATATTATACCTGTGTCAATGATGAGCTACTTATAGAAGATAAATGATGCTTCTAAATTTTAAGTAATTTTTTAAAAAATTTCAAAAAGAAAAGAAAACTGAGAGTTTATCAAAAATAACAACAACAACACCCACAGCATTTTAGGAATTAAGAATATTCTGGGTGTTTTAGTAATTAAAAATGGTCTAAAAATACAATTTTTCTGCGTCAATAAAAATTGCTCAAGATATATTAGTAAGAGTAAGAAACACTTTAAGTATAATCCTAATTAATAAAATAAATCAATGTGAATGAAGTCATGCCTGCTCACATGCAGAGATCTTAGAAGGCCATGAAAAGCTTAGAATCAACAGGATTATAAGTGTACAGGACTTATTTTTAATCCTATACTATTTTTTATTCACTAAATTTTATAAAATACGAGGATGCATTACTTTTATAGTAAAACTAATTAAAATGTTTAAAACACAAATGAAAAAATAAGACCAAATTGTTAGAATGGCTTTTTTCTATTAGATGCAAATTGGCAGCACATCTTGGTAGAGAAGTCCTAGATGAGCCTGGAGGAAACATCCATCTCCACACAGGCTACCAATGCTGCTGCCAGGCACCCCCACTTCAGTGTGTCAGGATTTGCGCATGGAGCCACACAGCAGGTGTGTCCACTGGGAGACCTTGGAGGAGGTGGCAGCTGCCATGCCACCGAAAGGCCTAATTTTACTTTTTATTGAATAGTTTGAACAGAAGTCAATTTAAAAAGGACATTTGAGGTTTCTTTCCTTAAAGTTTAGAGAATAAAACTTAGTACTGGTACGTGCCTGTAGTCCAAGTTACTTGGGACACTGAGGTGGGAGAACCCTTGAACCCAGCAGTTCATGGTCAGTCTGAGAGACAGAGTGAGACCCCTATCTCAAAAACAGACTAATATAAACAGAACATGATTCTTACAAGTTCCATGAGAAGAAGGCACAATGAAACAAACATAAAACAGGCATGTAAAAAACCACAGTGACACAAAACCTGGCTGTGGAGGTTAATGACTGTCTATTATAACAAGATGGCTGAGAACAGAGGACATGGTTTGAGGCTATGGAAGCCACACCAATCTCAATTTGTTCATCTGTACAATGAAGTAGCTGAGCTAGAATCATAGCTTCACTCCTGGCACAGCTCCATAATGCTATGTACTCAGACCTCCCACAAATCCTAGTCACTTTTTATGCTCTTTAAAAAGCTTATCTTCTATATGATAATAAGAAAAGGCTTGCATTCAAAATTAAATCTCTGATGCAGTCTTATGGTATGTTTATAAGACAGAATCTTGATCAAATCAACCATACTTATTTTGATAAAGAATTAATTAAAAAATACAATAGACTAGGTGCTAGGGATGCATAGGTTCACATTGATCAAGATTGATTGTCAGATTCAATGACTCAGCATTCAAGGCGTTTTAGTGCCTGGGGCAACATCATGTTTATCGGGGACTTCTTTTTACATTAGCACAGATCATTTCTCTCTCCCCAGGAATCATCACACCGTCTAATACACATTCAACAACAAATTCCCTGGAAGGTCTGTCTGTCTGTCTGTCTATCTATAGGAACACATGCACGTTCCTAATTTTTTAAAGCACTGGAGACTGAACCAGTATCTTGTATTGCTAGGCAAGCACTCTAACATTGAATTACACCCACTGCTCTCTGTAGGATTCTAGTCTAACACATGGATTCATATAGATAGATCAAATTATATTCTCCCAGTAAATAAATTCACTCACCTTAACTTTAAACCCTGATCCAAGCTCCATCTTTTCTGTGGGAATGTCCTATTTCCTGGCCCACACGGCTTCTTACTCTGTGTGACACTTGTTTTATGTATTAATACTGGTAACCATTCTTGTGCATGCTAGGCAAGTGTTCTATAACTCTGCTATATCCTTGGCATAACTACTTCATTTTAAAAAACTAATTTGCACGTTGTATGTTTCCTTGAGATCTATTAGAATTAAGGTTGGTCCTTAAAGGCTAGGCTTGCCATCTGAAGAACTAGCATGCTGGGAGATGGATGTAAGGGTGTGTCTGCAGCATGGAGATCCAAACTGGACACAACTGCAGTCTGAACTAATACCATGACACAGTGAGTCCATCTAAGGAAAAGAAGGATACAGGCAGTGAGAGTTCTCTGGAGTAAGTGGTCCCTTAGGAACACTGGCACATCAGGAAGAGGAAGGTCAAGACCAATTTCACATGAGTAGTTAGATATAGAAAACTCCTAGTTTCTCCTGTGGCTAACAGAATCAATGGAGAGGAAGACACTTAAGAGTCAGGAGTACATAGCCTTAATGATCAGCATGGTGCAAATTGGGGACACCAGGATTGCTTGATCTTTCGTTGCATTTCATACTAAACCAAAAGCCTTGCTATTGCCCCCATGCTAACTTATATTTCTATCGCACGGATTTATCTAGGTTGTAAATTTAGTATAGAATTGCTGAGTTGGTGACATGTAGCTTTTAAAAAATCCCCATGCTAAATTTCTAAGCCTCACAATGACAGTTTTTGGAGATAATGATAGAATCTTCACAAGTGGAATTTGTGCTTTTACAAAATAGACATAAGAGAGATTCTTCTCTATCTATCCTGTGAGGTTGCAATGGAGCTGCAAACCAAAGTCCACCCTCAACAGATACCAGATCTACTAGCACCTTAACCTTGGATTTGCTAGTCTTACCAGTCTCCAAACTGTGAAAATTATTCATCATGTAAGCCATTATAAATTACTGCATATTTGTTATAACAGTCCTTAACTAAGACAAGCATCTGCCTAATTTCGCAAATCTGGTGTTCATTAGTAGAAAGGAGAGCTTCCTGTAACCTAGTGGTAAACCTGGCTAAGTCTACCAGCCTTCTCCTGCTTCTCCGTCTTCTCCAATCTGAGGAAACATGCAGGAAATCTCTCAAGTTATCCCTTCTCCCTGCCCTCTGCATTTGAAAGGGATGCTGTTCTAAGCTCAACTCTCTTGCCATATTTTGTTAGTAGATTCTCTGTTGAGTTGTAGAAGGGTAAGTGATGACCTTTAAATCCTGCAGAGATGCCAGTAGCCCCCGACCCGCTCCTCGTAGTTGAAATAACAACAAAAATCTCTAGACATTGCCAAATGTCTCTTGGGAGGCAAAATCCCTACCAGCTGAGAAGCTCTAGTCTACCCAGGACTTATCTAGCATTTTGTTCTTCTGTAATGAAACAAACTCCCACGCCTTCCACAATTCATCATGTCCTGATTTTGCCTCCGCAGCATATCAGTGTGTCTCTTCAATACTTGAAAATAACTGGCTATCTTGTCTCCTACAACAACTCCTCACTCTCTTGCCCTCACTTCTCTGAAGTGAAACTTTTGAGAATGGCTTCCACTTGCTTCTCAGTTTAATTCCAGCACAAAGCTATCAGGGTCCTGTTGACTACCAAATGCTCAGATAATCCAAGCACTTGACTGGCAGGCGTGTCCAACCTGCAGCCTGTGTCCCACAAGTTCAAGGACAGCTATGAGGGTGGTCCAACACAAGATTATTTAAGATAAACTTCCTTAAAATATCATTTAAACTTATTTAAATATTAGAGACTTGTAAGTGCATGTGTGTGTTTGTGTTCTTTTTCTTTTTATAACTCGAATACATGGTTTTCAAGCAGGGACTTTGTAGACAGCAAAGTAGCATCACAATGTCAAACAGTTGGGCATGCCTAAATATATTCTTTGCTTCACCCTTAGATTCCAGGGCATGTCTTTTTCTCGTTTTTCCTGTTTTCCAATCTACTCTTTTTTTTTTTTTGACTTCCTTAACACCAGTGTCAACTGAGCTTTGCCTTTGGCTTCCTTCTCTTCTGACTCTGCAGACCTTATCAGGACCACTGCCTTTACCACAAACCCTGCTTTCCAGCAGGGAGGCTTACTACACTAGTTCCTCTTCATTTGGTTTTGGAGCTCTACTTTCTCTCAAATCCCAGTCCTGCACTTCTGAGTGCTTGTGGATATTTCTACCTGGGATCTCTGAAGACATCAGTAGCAATATCTAAAACTGAGCTAACCAGCTCTCCATGGCCACCTTGTCTCACCGCACTGTTCCCAAAGCTTCCTAGCTCATTAATTTTGTAGTATTGTCACCTATTCAGCTATGAATAACCCAGCGACTTCAGAGTGACCTTAGGTTCTCGGCCACTAAGCAGCTGAATAATGAAAAGCCAGGCAATCACAGCCTCTGCCTACTCTCATCCCTCTGGCTCAGACTTGTGTTTTCCTTCTATGTATCCCTAATGAGTTTCCTTGTGCTAGGTTTTATTACCTCTATTTTAACCACTACTGCTAGTGCTATAATTAAAATCATTTTATGTAATTTCCTGGGGTACCTCCCCCAGGGGAAGCCTTGTCTGGAGGATGGCAGAGTGCACTAGGTTGCTTGGGGCCCAGTGCCTCCATTTCTCCTCAACTCCTCCCCTTTAAACCTACAGTCCTCAGATACAGTCATGATATTCTACACCTTATTCAAGTCCTCCCTCTTCGGGAATGTTTTGTCCTAAGTTCATGTAACACTTCTTTTAAATTCCCAAAGCTTCAGGCTATGCATTTTTCCCTTGGGAACTATGTCTGGGCCTTTCCAGAACAGAATGGAAGGTTTCTTCCCACGTGTTCCCAATGAAACAGGCATATTATCTCCATCCTAGTTCCAAGAGTCTGTTGAAACTACTGGCTCACAGGTGGCTTGCCAAAAGTCCGTCAAAATGGTTACAGTGTGTGCCTTGTCCACTTATACCAGCTTCATTTGGAGTTACCACAATGCTCGCATGGAAGAACTAAGTAACTATGTGGTGAAAGTCTGATCCAGAATGGGTTCAAATGCCAAAACCACAAGATACATATATTGGGGTGTGTGTGTGTGTTCAAGAGCTAATGTCATAAGTGGAACGGGTCTAACAAGCCGTATGCATAAAGAATACTATTCCTACCGGAAAGATACTGCTCTTTCTGACGGCACACACCTTAAACGGCAATGGCGTGTCTCTGGCTGACAACAGCTGAAAGTGCCTTCAATTACTAGCAAGTGAAAGGAGCAGTCTTCGAGGGCTAGGGAGTCTTTATTCTGTGGACTCCTGTGAGCCCTGGCGACAGCGTGCGCCTTCTAGGTGAGGCTGATGCGGTGTTAGGGTGACGCTGGAGACGCAAGCACAGGGTGGGGAGCAGCATGCCTAAAACCACAGGCTCCACTTCCAGGCTCCATACCAGCACAGGCTGGGACTTGGGGCCATAACTCTATCCTCTCGGAGCCTCCTCAGTTTCCTTATCTGGAAAATGGCTACAACATTTACTTCATATACTTCTCATTGGTGCCCAGATCAAAAGAAGTAACAATGTAAACAATGGTATATCATAAGCATGAAAAATAAAGGAATATTTTATACAGATTGAAAAAAATCAAAGCATCATCTATGTAACACACGTTTTTGACAATACGTACCTTTTGAGAAGCTGAAGGCTTTTCTGTCTTAGTTTTCTCCTTGGGAGTTAAAGGAGGAGATCGCTCCTTTACCTCTGGAGGTGATTCTCGATACAGTGCTGGAATTAAAACAGGAAGTCATAGAATTAGATCCAGGAGCACTGTTCCACCAGAGAACAAACTATAATGGAGGGCAGATATTTAAATGTAAAGAAACTGATATTCAACGCTCGGTTGTAGCAGCAAGTGATGCAGGATATGCTCGCTAAGGTAGTCTGAAGTCTAACCCATTAGTTACAGGTAAAAAAGCTTTAATCATGAAGATCTAGAATGCAGACGGTATCAATTCAATTACTATGTAGTCACATAGATGCTTATTTCATTTTTTCTCAATACACAGTTACCAGGAACCTGCTGTATGCAAGGTTACTGCTAGGTTGCCACACAGTCTCTGCTCTCCAGGAGCTCCTGTCTGCCTAGAGGCAGCCATGCCCACAAATGCAGCATCACTTGAAAGGCAGCTAACGACAAAGACAAAGTGATATGGGGGATGGAAAATACTGAACAGAGGTAGTGGAAGGTGTGTCAAGCTCTGAAGAGCCGGCAGAACTGTGCCCTGAAGGATAATTTGGAAACAAGGAATGCATAACACAGATTTAGGATAATACCTAAGATTTAAATTTAAAACCCCTTTACTCTAAGATTATAATCTACATAGTCTATTGAGTCTACATGAAGTATATATGTATGTAAAAATCATATGGGAATCTTAAAGTACAAAAGTGAAAATCTATTTTAATTGAGAGTAAATCAAAATCAAGAAATTCCAAAAATGTATTTAATTGAACTTGCACAATTAAGATTATGAGTTTTTAGCTGGTTGTGAGTATGGGTTGGGGTTACCCCTAGGTTTTTTATATCTTGAGAAAAGGGTGTCAGATGTGACTAGGAGGAACTGACGGTGTTGTCTTTTCAGTGGCTCAGACACAGAATCAGACTCTTTCACAATGGAATGCTATCTCTTCTTATTGTGCTGGTCTCCTAAATGTCCCTGTTCTCAGCTGAACAGTGGGTAGAGAGTCTGTTCATGTATAAACTCACATTCGCTTTGCAGAATGTGGCTTCAGATAAAGATCAAGGACGATCCCTCCCACTAGTTTTAGAATGGGATGTAGTAATGAGGGGAGCGGGCCCTGCTTTTTGTCCTGCCCGGCTCCCGCA
>LOEQ01001541.1:192678-211842 GCA_001685075.1 Bramus lutescens
ACTGCAGGGCCTTACATAGGATTGGCAGGTGCTCTGCAATGAGCTATATCTCTAGTCAGGGTTCCTTTCGAGATAGGATTTTATACTGTGTATCCCATGTTGGCCTTGAACTCATGATCCTGCTCCCTCAGCCCACTTCCCCCTTCCCCCCAAAAAAACCTTGGATTATAGGTGTACTACCCAAATAGGGTATAAACTTTGGTTACGGATGCATAAAGTTTTCAGTCTTAATGGAACTACCTACTGGACACTATTTTGTATTTTTAAAAAATTAGCCTGGTTATTACAAGATGCTAGATAGAGTTTTCCTTGTAATATCTTTCAAGAAATTAAACATTATAACTATCTCTGAAGGATTCTCAATTACCCTTGTAGGAACATTGAGCAGTCAAGTTCAGCAGTCTGGCTGTTCCTTGTACTTTTATCTAGCATGAAATCCAATAGTCAATATTCATAATGGCCTCAGGCAGTTTACCAAGCCAAGCTATGTTGAATAAACTCATACACTCAAGCAATCAGGGCTTCAGCTGGCTTAGTCCTCACTGGAGAACTTTGCTCTGCCAGCCTAAAACAAGCGTGACACCGGGACTCTGCTACCTTCCCTGTGCTTTCTCCTTAGTTTACTTGGTCTCACACTTTGGTCTTCAGAACTGTGAAACAATGCGTTTTGCTTGTTTTAGTTACCAACTCTACAGGAGTTTGCTACAACTCCTCCAAGGAACTACAAAACGTGCATTTTGCTTTGAAAATGAGCTGGTTTTTCCTGTTTTCCTTTAATGTGAGTTGGACCTTGCTGTGCCATGCAGTGACCTGAGGTCATCTTGACCGTTCCCAGGATAACTTTTAAGTTTTGTCAGAATAATTTAAGATACAACTTTAGGCCTAATTTGGCTTCACTGCCAAGATGCAACATTGCTAATAATTCCACTCATGCCTTTCTACTCTTGCTACCAAAAAATGTAAATTTTCCCAATTGGCAGATGGAATTCATCCAAATAATTAAGGGCACGAATAACGGTTACTGGTAAGTTAATACCAGTTAATTAATATAAGATACAATTTAAAGAGCTGTTTAGCATTTATCTTAAAATTAAATAAACTTTGAGGAAGTTATTTCTAACTAATTCAGAAATATTGTTTTTACTATTAAAACAGAAATAAGATAAAATATCGTGAAAGGAAACTTAATGATAAATTCCGAATTGTGTAGAAACTCATCATTAAATGTTATATGACCCCTTTCCACATAGTGACACTGGATTCTATTTTGCTTCATAAGAAGAATGAAGAAAAACACACCCTATTCCTAGCATAGTATGGCAAATCAGTCTTCTAATTATTTATGGGAATGGGAATACAATGAGAGAACCTGATGAGTATCTGTACAAAGTAATCAAGATGCTGTTACTTTTAACTAATCTTTTCTGGATAATAATAGATAAGGAATCAGAGATAAAGAAAGCAAATAATTTCACAAAACATATCGTCTTGTACTAGACAAAAGCTTTGTTGTTGTCATGCTTTATAATGCTGCTATATGCAAAATTAGAAACATTTTATCAAAGTATTTGAAAGCACTTGATTTATATTATGTTCAGATAAAACAACAATTATGAGTAAATCAAACGAATATCAAACTAAGAATCAAGAGAGTGAATTTCCAGTCTTTCTCTGTGTCCCAGGTAAAGTACAGTACAAAACACCAGGTTGTATGACTTTAAAATAAGAGGTTTGTGTAAGATGGTATCTGGTACACCTACCTTTTGACTTTAGAATTTTACTATGTGTTCAAATATTATTGCAGAAGAACAGCATTCATAGATTTAAAAGTAGTTTAAACTACAAATATACTGGATAACAATGCGGCTTTATTTGTAGTCACACATAAATTGTAAAGTCTATCTGACTGGTACAGTTCCATAGCAGAAAAGCCCTTAGTGATAAATAACAGCTAGAAAGAGCTCATTAGTTCACCATTTTGGGAATTCTCTATCAAACCAATGAAAATGGGAGTTCATAAATTTTACTTTAGGCTTCAAAATAAGCACTTTATATGTGAAGGTTCATTTTTATATGACGACTAGTGAGCTCCTATGAATTGCTGTGTCCCTCCATATGTTTTGAAAACTAATTACCAATCAGGATCTAGGGTCTGTGGAAGCTAACTAGAGCATGGGGCAAATACATTCTGAATCTGTGATACCACTGGAAGATGGATGAACCTTTAACAAGAGAAACATAGCAGAGTTTTTGCTCAAAACGAATTATGGGTCCCTGGTCTCTTTTTGCATCTTTTTGCTTCTTGGCTAAATGAGCATTCATTTTCAATATGTACTTTCTCCATGTTTTACTATCCTTCCACAGTCCCCAAAGCAACACAGCCAAATATTAATAGATAAGTCCATATACATGCATGTGAGTATCTGATGTGGAATATTAATAGATAAGTCCACATACATGGATGTGAGTATCTGATGTGGAATATTAATAGATAAGTTCATGTACATGCATGTGAGTATCTGATGTGGAATATTAATAGATAAGTCCACGTACATGCATGTGAGTATCTGATGTGGAATATTAATAGATAAGTCCATGTACATGGATGTGAGTATCTGATGTGGAATATTAATAGATAAATCCATGTACATGGATGTGAGTATCTGATGTGGAATATTAATAGATAAGTCCACGTACATGCACGTGAGTATCTGATGTGGAATATTAATAGATAAGCTCATGAACATGCCAAACCAAGCAAAAACAACAAACCCACATTATTTGTAACTCTTTTTATACCCATCTTGTTGAAATGGAACTTGATATATAAGTAGTTATAAACACATGCCGATAGGCTTACAACACATGAAAACATACATGAAAATAAAAGCACAGATGATAAAGGTGGGGAAGAGTGACACTAAAACTCTTCTCAGTCCAAATTAAATTATATTAAGATGTTAATTGAAATTCTAAGGGTAACTACTAAGAAAACAACTCAATAAAACTGCTAAAAAATAGAAAGGGAAAACAAAAGAAAGACATGAATTTACCTTGTTCCAAATTAATAATGGAAATATAACAGAATAACAACAAAAATACATAAAAACATTAAAAAGCTAAACAAAATCGTAGACTTATCCATACCTTATCAGTAATTTGAGTTAAATGTAAATAGATTAAAATTTCAAAAAGGAAACTACAGGAGTGAATAAAAGTCACGAGTCAACAATAAACTGTACAAGAGGAGCACTTCAGATTTATAGGACATCCATTAAATAAACTGGAGCAGGATGTGGGAAGTTCGTCTGGATATGTGTCGCTTTTATTATTTAATGAATAAAGCTGTTCAGCCAGTGGCTTGGCAGAATAGAGCCAGGTGGGAAAAATTAAAGTGAATGCTGGGAGAAAAATGGCAGAGTCAATGAGAAGCCATGGAGCCACAGCAGACAGATATGCTGGAACTTTGCCAGTAAGCCACAGCCACAGGGCGATACACAGATTAATAGAAATGGTTAACCAAAAATAAAAGAGCGAGCTAGCAATACGCTTAAGTGATTAGGCAAGCAGTGATTTGAATAATATAGTTTCTGATTGATTATTTTGGGTCTGGGTAGCTGGGAACGAATGAACAGCTTCCCCCAACAGGAGTAAATGTTCTTCAAGACAAAAACCTGTCACTATAGGCAAAGAATGATGTTTTATAATAATAAAATGCCAGTTAGTCAGGAAGATAAAAGTAAGCACAAGCATGCATTTACTGTATACAGCCTCAGAACACTGAAGATAAAACTGAATTAGAAAAATAAAATAGCTCTAGAATAGGCAATATGCGAGACCAGAAACTAAACCTTTTTAAGGATATAAAATTTAAAAACTCAAATTCATAGAAAGCATATTCAACAACTACAACTAACTGAAAATGGAAATCACTTACAAGGTGAAATTAGGAAAATTTACAAATATGTGGGAATTAAATAAAGTACTTTAAATAACCTCTAGACCAAAAAAATAGAAAGCTCAAGGATAAATGGAAACAAATAAAAAAAATTAACAATAATAAGTGAAGATGCAGAGAAACCAAAACCCTTATTTATTTCTGGTAGGATTTAACAGTGATTAAAATATTTAGGAAATCATTTTGGAAGTTTCTCAAAATATTACATATAGATTTACCATATTATGATACAGTTATTCTCCTAAATTTCTTTTCCCTTGGGGGGGGGAGGATACAAATGCATGTGTTGTGTGTATGTGTGCATGCAAATTGGCATATTCTTGGACACGTGTGTTTGTGTGTGAGCATGCAAGTTTGTGTGCTTGTGGAGGCCAGAGGTTGATGCCAGGTGTCTTTTTTGATGGCTCTTCAGCTAATAAACTGAATGCATTATGACACACTGTACAAGGTTGAACGTTGTGAAAGCATTTAGTAAGCCTGATACAAGGGGCTACATAATACATGCACACACACACACACACACACACACACACGTAATAAGAGGCTAACTTTTATGGAATGGGAACCAAATTAAAATACAGTTGTTATGAAAAATTATAGTTACAACTGGAACAATGGTTATGGGAGGTGAGGGTGCTTAGGATAAGCATAGCGACAGTACAGATAAAAGCACAAACACGAAGATTCAGTTTTCCATGTCAGAGCAGATAGCAAATGGTAAGAGGTTAGATTGTAGACCTACAGTGGACAGAGAAAGCAACATATGTGGGATACCTGCAACTAAAGGAGCCTAACAATTACCAAGGGTTCACTTGTAGGAACCAATAGGCTGGTAGCAATGTGGTAGAAAACTAGAGCATTCGGGAAGGCCCTGAAGAAGACAGGAGTATTGGGCAATACTTGTTTTGTTTTGTTTGTAGGTTCTCAAATAGCAACACCCTAAATATTGATTATAAAGATTATTTTCTTGAATAGAATGGAAACAATAGTTACGATCAGAATAACAGCTGGAAAATGATTCACACTTAGGTGTTAGATGTAAGTGTTTCAGTGAGCTTTCAAAATAGGTCTCAAGGAAGAGTGCAAGGAGGCCCAACCCTTCTCATTGGTGACACTCATAACTACCTTCTCATTCCTCCACTCCTGGCTTTCAAACAGCTGTCTGTGGCATGTGGGTAGCGGAGCTACAGGGCAGCAGGTGTCCCTAATTTCCTTTCTCAAGGTCACAGGTGACTCTGCCTATGCACTAGAAAAACCACAGCTTCTGGCCTGCGTTCTTCCCACCAAACCCCAAGATCCCCTTCTCACATCCAGGCTACCCTGACTTATATCTCTTTCAGCCCTCAGCTACTGAAAACCTCAAGGCTACTTTTCCTAGGAACTCACCTAGGTTATATCCACTACCACAAATCATCTGCTTGAGACTTCTTCCTGGGCTGACAGAATTCTTCACAAGACATGTTTTCGATAATGGCTCTCTCAGAAAGCTTCCCTGGAAGGCACTTGTACTGGGCTACGTCCCAAACCAAGGTCTTCCCAGTCCCTCTCCTGTGTGGCTTTGATCAGCCCGTGCCATGGTGCTTAGCAGTCTGCGGGCTTTGGCACACAGCTCTCTACCTACCTTATAAGTGTTACCCATTACAGTAATGTAACACAGGTTAAAAGAGCTAACAGACACCATGTAGCAGATGTCCAAAAATATCAACTGGGTTACAGGACTAACTGACCTTACTACCTGAGTAACTCATGATTTCCACAAAATCTGCCTTGTCCTATGGAGTACAGGAATTTAGTGACTTATTAATGTGGATCAATAATACTTCTAGAGTTAATGTTATTGGTTCATCTTCCACAATGCATTAACACATTAAACTGAAGTGTTTCTAGATGATCTTAAAAGACTGTCTGCCTCAGTTTCTCCTTTGGCACATAATGATGTTAATGAGAATACCCTTGTCTACAGAATTATGATAAACAATGAAATCACTTATAAAAAACACTTTACACAGTATTTGGCATACAGAAAGTGACCAGTATGTTGGAGATAATTATTGCTATTTAACTTTTCAAAAACTCTTCAATTCATAGAGGAATATTGTTTCCAGTAAAACATTTCTTTAGAACATTTAAAGTTATAAAGATGACGTTATATTCTAATACATATGTTAACTCCAACTACAAATCTGAAAATAATTGTTTTTTTTTTTAATTCCCATTTTTGGTAAAATATGTTCTCAATCCCCAAAGGGCTCTGAGTGAAGCCTGCCTAGGCTGTACTAAGCTAGCAGCAGTCTGCGAGGTGACGTGGTGATCAGGAAGCTTTCCAACATCTAATGCAACCACAGAATAAGCGTTCTTCCTTTTAGGAACTCATCACGGTCTTTACGCATCTAGCCAACCTGTGACTCTATGAAGTGGTTATACCAAGGGGTGTTGGTGTTAAGTTACAGCAGTGCTGCCATCTCTGGCCAAGTCATGACTTGCTGTTGGCTGAGGATATAACAAATAGCGCCCAGGAAGACGGAATTGGCTCTGTTTGAATTTGTCAAAGAAAGAAACTTGTTATTTGAACGTTGGTCATGGCAGACAATGGATGCCCAACTAAGCAGTAAAAACAGTACCAGTTTGATAGTTTTTATTTATTTTTTTCAAGGCTGGGGATCAAACCCAGGGTCTTATGAATGCTAGATCCTATCACTAAAGCTGAGTCCTCTGTCTCTTGTTTGATACCCTTTAATTAAATTTATCCTGAAATAAGAAATATTTCATGTTCATTGTTTTCTTTTCTGAATGAAAGTTTTCTTTAACAACACAGTTGACTCATGTTTGGTTTTTGATACTTCTTTAAAATGATTAAATTTAATTATGTTTTTTACAAATGGTAAATTTTAAGTAATCACTAATCCTGTTTTAAAAGATACACAATTACAACTTTGTTAAACACAAAATAAAACTGAAAATACAATTAAATAATAATTCTTAAGCAAAACACGGAAAAACAATGTTACCTAAAATTAAAGCAGTAGCTGCCATTCAATTGTTTTGTATTTTCCTAATTTTTTGAACAGAAAATTCATAAAGGGACACTATAAAATATGACAATTCCAAAGAGACTGGAGAAAGCTATTATGGTGTTTGAAAGAAAATGGCACCCATAGGGAGTGGCATTATTATGAGGTGTGGCATTGTTGGAGTAGGTGTGGCTTTGGTAGAGGAAGTTATGTCACTGTGAGGTAGGCCTTTAGATCTCCTTTGATCAAGCTATGCTCCTGACAGTTGCCTCCTGCTGCCTGTTGATCAAGATGTAGAACTCTCAGCTCCTTTCTCCAGAACCAAGTCTGTCTGTATGCTACCCAGCATAACAATAATGAACGAAATTTCTGCTTCAAGAGCTGATTAATGGGCCATCCTAGTAGAAGAATGGAAAAGAGTGGTGCTGAGGGTGATTAGAACTGTGGGGGCCTGGGTTCCACAGGTTTCAGAGAAGAACTAGAGATCACTGTTGTGATGCTTTGGCGAATAATGTGGCTGCTTTTTGCCCTTTGTCTGAAGAGTCTGCCTGAGGCTAATGTGAAGAGATCTAGAATAATCTTATTGGCAGAGGAAATCTCAAGAACAGCCTAGTAAAGTCTCTGTCATGTAGTTATTAGTGTTAAGTCTAATGATGATTTATAATGAAAGGGAACAAGATGAGAAAGAAAAAATATAAAATGTACAATTTGAGGAGAAAAGGAGCACCAGGAAGTGGAATGAAGCTAAGCCTTGTGTTCAAAGAGATACACAGATTAAGAAATGTAAAGGGTGACCTCAGGACAAGATCCCACCCAATCAAGTTTCCAACTTGTGAAGAGGAATTAAAGAAAACCTTAGAGCCAGAAGTGGTGGCGCACAACTTTAATCCCAGAATGGGGAAGGCAGAGGCTGGCTGACCTCTGAGTTTGAGGCCAGTCTAGTCTACAGATGGAGATTCAGGATAGCCAAGCTTAGGCAGCGAAGGAAACCACTGAAAACAGAAAGCTGGTGAAGATGTAACTGAGTGGGGTATGGGGGGGATGCTCCAGTCCCAGGAAGCAACAGAACTTGGCAGCTTTGGCCACGTGGTTCGGGCTTTAGAGTCAAGGATAGATGAAAGGAATTATGGAATCTTTCTCTGTGACTAAGGAGAGGTGTCTATCAGTCTATAAACTATGTGCGCTTCCTCCTATGATCTTTGGTTACACTGCCACTTCAGTCTGGAATGTCCTATTACTTTTTAAAGTTTGTCCCTCTTTTAAGATCCAGTTTAGTACAAACTTACCCTAACCTGCATTCCCAAATAACTCTGGTCCTGGGAATCCTTACAGCATTCGGGCCTATTCTGTATTCCTGTACTTGTGTACATGCTGCCATGGTGACATGAAATCCCTTCCATAATTGCTCTGAGCCTGGTTGGTCATTTTATACTTTTTTTTTAAACTGTGTATAGGTCATCTTTCTTATGGATGCAAGAACTAGTTAAAGACACATTTCCTAGTTTATGAAGACACGGTTTATATATTTTGTGGGTTTTGTTTTGGTATTTCAATAATGCTTGCCGTACTGTTTTCCCATGTAAACTGTGTATCTGCTGGTACTTTAGAATTCAGTTCATGTCACTGTTACCTTATAGTGCTCCAGAGATAGGACCATTTTAGAATAAGTTTGATGGATTAAAAAAATAGTAAAGCAAAAAGAGAATTAGAATGAAATCTACAAAAAAAAGTCAGTGGAGTGGCAATGGGAGAAACTTAGCACAGGCTTTATAATTTACAATGTCTGAGGAGAAAAGAATGTGAAAGCACTTAATATAATGTTTATTATGAACAGTCATAAATGGTTTTAAAAGCGCACCTATTTTGCATTTGTTTTCAAGTTTCAGTAGAAATTTTAGCAGAACTGCTTTGAATTGCTATTTCATTGATAAATGAAAACAGGCTCTTTTATGGCAAGCTATAAAAGCTTATAGTTTACAGGTTCCCTCTCCACCCTGCAATTACCTACAGGAAGAGATCAACCATAGGTTCTATTTTATGAGTTTTATAGGGGCATAGTCACCTCAGTTTACATGCTATGAATTCCTGGAAAATGCTATACATTGGAGAAGATAAAGTGTGCCCTTTGAATCAAGACATTTCGTTTAAATCTATACTTTTATCTACAAGTATGATATTACACACAATACATTAAACATGAAACTGTCATATTGTACATAAGTATATGTATAAAAACTATTTTATAAAATGTATTAATACAGTATGTAGGAATCCTGTCAACATCAGGGATAAACAATGAAAACAATATAGCAATAATGATTCAAAATGTTGCAAAATAAGACCTATCATAAAATTTCAAAGAGACACAATAAAATTTACTTTGTATGACTCAATCAATAAATTTATGAACAAATTTAGTGTTGAGGCCAACCAATAACATGGACACCTCAAATATTTAAAAAGTAACAAAATAAGTCTAAAACTTTAAGGTTTAATACTAATAAGTTATGTGACAAAAATTTATCAGTTAACCTTTAAAAACTTTACTGTTAATCCAAAGAATGAATGTAAGAACAACTATTGAGCCAACATTCAAATTTCAAGGCAATTTGGATATTTTTAATCCTAATGATGAAAGGGCTACTTTGACAAGTAATAGGTATTTCACAACAGGCATAAACTTAATGAGACTGTACTTTGTCTGAACCTGTTGTAGCAGATGTACAAATATAAACTTAGAAAATATAAACTGTAATCTTAAAACTGCTTCAAATCCATCTATTAAAAGAAAATGTGTGCTCAGTAACAGGATCACTGAACAAATTAAGAGCAAAGCATATTAGTAATTATTACAGATGTGAAAGGTAGGAACTTTGCAAAAAATTCAAGTCATTAATCAGAATAGATCATTTTGATATTGTTTGCAGTTTGCTTATTATTTTATTGAGGAGTTTAAAAAACAAAACTCAAATCACTAAGAAGCATGTGTACATTTGGCACAGCTTACTATGTTTTAATGTCTTCTGCAAGCATAATAACATGCCACAAAACATAAAATGACATGCTATGCATATGATAACATATTAAAAGGCAGGTATACTTTAACTGTGTTTTCGAGGAACATTTACTCATGTTGGTTGGGACTTCTTTTTGATTTGCAAATAAGTCCTTCATTTAAAGCAAATAAAGGACTCACACCTATGCTGACTTAACTATTAACTAACTTTTACACCTGCCTTTCAGAGTTCAGACAAGGACCTCTGAAAAATTAGAGGCTGATAATTTACCCTTACCTTGCCACAGGCCATCAGCAGGTGCACAGACTAGCCTTTAAAGGGCATAATCTAATTATTTTCATATAATCTTTCTATAATCATCTAATTTTCATATAATCAACTAATGTGCCTTGCTTGCGTTTTTGTAGAGTGTTCAGGTGAATACTGTTCAGCAAAAAAGTCAACACGAAAAAAGTTCCAGTTTTAATCTTCAAATCAGAACTGGGATATTAGGTACATATAAAATAAAGCCTATAATGTATATAATGTACAAGCAGGCCTAACAGGTTAGCTATACAAAAAAGTATTAGGTTAACGTCCAATAACTTGCCTAAGACTCTGCCAGAAGGCAGAGATGACCAACTTCTATTATATTTTTAGAAGTTATACTACCAAATAAAAATATGATTGCACAAAGAATATTGAGAGATAGTTTTAGATATGTATACTTAATTCATATCTTTTTTTTAAAAGTACCTTGGAAATGCACTTTTAGGTAGAGACAAGACTAAGACCTCAGCATGTTCAGGGCTGGGAGTACAGCTCAGTGGGAGCGCACCTGCCTAACACGCCAGGCCACACACTCGGTCCTCACTTCTAAAACAAGGAAAAGCAAAACACCAGCTCAGCACAGAAATCAAAAGGGAGGTCTGACTCATTTTGATGCAGGGCATCAATCCATTCAGGCACAGCTCTAACTTCCATTAAAGGTAGCGCAAAAACAGGGTGCTATGTATGCCAAAGACAACCCCTCCCTGAACCCAATAACGCTCATGTGCTCATGTAACAAATGAAAATAAAACAAAGTAAATAAGTCAAATGAAAAGAGGGTAGGTAATGTAGAACAAAGGCACAGCGGTGGTTTTGTTTTCAGGCTAATCTATATTTACTTATGTGGCACATCATTACAGTGTTAAGAAGCAAAATCGCCCCTATAACCATATATTTAACTGAAAACTCTTCAGAATTCCACCTGGGACTATGAAGAAGCAGCACATCATTCCCTGGGACAGAGGCTAAAGAGTCACAACTAGCATTTAGCACTCCACAAGGCATGGGCTGTTGGCTGGCGCACTAGGAGCAAGAGCAAAGAAAGAAGGGTAACAGGTAGGAATGAGGGGCACTGAGGTTTCCAGACAAGTCAAGATGTCACTTAGGGTTCAGCACCAGAGCACCAGCCATTTTCAAATCTTGGGTTGGGTGATTCCCTTTCTATTTTGTTTTTGGGCACAAAAGGGGCTTAATATATGAGCTCTCCAGGCCAGGGAATACAAGGTTTGCATTTACAAATATCTCATGGTGGTAATTTTTAAGGACTGATTGCCTTCTTTTTCCCATAAATATATTGGCCTCTTAAACAATTAAAGAGCTCAAGGACAAAAGTTATGTAGAACCATACTTCTGCAAAAGTCAGACTTAATCTGTCCTGAGAACATCAGTGAATCAGATAATGAAAAGACTTGTGATTCTGTGGGGAAGGGCCAAGACTGTCAGCAGGCTGAAGGACTTCAGCGGCCGGCAAAACATTCTCCAGTTTGTAGCAAAGGAACACCAGAGTAGCTGGTCCTACCTCACAACAACCTATAAAAAGAGAGCTGGAGGTTTGGGGAGTTCACACACACACACACACACACACACGCACGCACGCACGCACGCACGCACACACANCACACACACACACACACACACACGCACGCACGCACGCACGCACGCACACACACATACACACATGTGTGTATATGGTATGTATGCAAAAATGTGTTGACTGTATGGGGTAAAATGGTATGAATACATTAGTAGCTATCATTCATGATCCAGCCAGGGGAGCAGAATCATAAGACAACAGCCAAGCACTACATGCATGAGAACCAGCTCCGACCTCAGGGTTCTTCTGTGGTCATTACTGTACACCTGCCATAAATACTAATAGCATCCCTGCTCTTGATTCCATGTGGATTAGGCTCTAATACTTCACTAAATAATAACAGAAATTTATCTATAATCATCTCAGAAACTACATAACAAGAAAACTGATGGGTTGCACTCTTTAGGGTTCTAGAATCTACATATGAACCAGAAATTTGACATAGATGCCATAGGAATGCCTGTAAGATTAAATTAAATTTCAAAAGTATGAAAATAATCTAAAGACTGAGTACATTACTCAAATATATTAAAAATAACAAATTTCCTTAATTCAGCTTCCAATTTTAGTAATGAATCAAACTTACACAATGTCATGGCTACTCTCTTAGTGTACTTACTAAGGAAAACTGGAATGACCCTACAGTTGAATATTTTTTATGGGTTTGTTGGTGACTAACATCACATACATATCATATACCTTAAATGATAAAACACATTAAACTAATCAAATATATAATAAAGTCAATTTTCTAGGAAGGCAATTTTTAATCACAAGACAATATCCAAATGTAGTTCAATATTATTTCTATTTCATTTAAAATGATGAGCTGTTTCTCACAACAGAAATGGTGAGTGATTTGAAGAGCTTGGAAGACTTATCCAAACAATGAGGAGACTATTCTGAAGGGAAAGCAGATGTCTTCTAGATGACATCATCTTAGGAAAATTCCAACTGGAAACTAGTTACCTGGGCTTATTTCATACAAGCATGTTCAGAGACGAAAAGAAAATACCATTCTATGTATGCTACTATAGTAAATAGTATAACTAAGTGTCTTTTGTTGTCTAGACAACAGGTACAATGTCACTCCCATAATAATGCAGTAAAATAACTTTTAAGAGAAATTGAGCAATAGGGAATTCTTTTCCTATAATAAAACATCCCCTCTAAATAATACTATTCTAGAAAATAATTCATCTTAAAAGCAAGTATCATATTATATACTTATTTACATTATTAAAGGTATAAATTATTTTAGGTTGAAATATGAACATGTGGCTGTTAAGATAGCATATTATTTTCCTATATTTTGGCAAAAATTAGGTTTTCTTTTATTGTCAACATGAAATTAATTTCTCGTAGGGCTGTAACTTTGGGAAAGAGAAGGTGTGAGTGTTTTCAGGAACGGTGTCATCAACCACCACCATTCTGTAGTTTCTTATCGGTCTTAACAAGGGGAGGAGAGAGGGAGGGATAGAGGGAGGGAGAGAGTCCCTTACCATTGGTGGTGCATCTACTTGATGGCTGAAAGGCCTTCTTTCTATGCTGATAAATGCTGCAGAAAGGAAGAAACCTTTGGTTATTTGGTCATTATGCTCATTACCTTGAAAACATCATAGAGTTCATAAGAAAGAAATGTTCCTTAGAAGGCAGGATTCGTCCAAACTGTCACCAATTCTCTGGTCAGGAACAGTTGGTGAGGTCAGCTAAGCCACTTTTCCCCCTCAGGTGGCATCTAGCAACTGTTGATGATGTATTCATATGCTGCTCTCAGCACAAAAGTTCTACCATTATCTGGTCTCGGCTGCAATTCTTCTGGGAAAGTTCTATTTCTGACTTGAGGTCATTAGATTTATAATGTAACACCATAAAAGCTGTGAAAGAATCACTGCTTCCTTATTTCCCCAAAAGAATAAATAAATCCATTTGAATTTCTCTTTGATATGACTTCCTATTGCGATATATTCTGTTATTTATTCAGTCACCATAGACTGTCAGAAAGTTCTGCTTTCTCTCTCTTTACAATGGCAACAATAAGGGCTAATCTTGAGAAATACCCTTTTATCACATGTGGACTTATCTTTTTGTTCACAGTGTCCTTTATTGCATTTCTTTGTCATAAGAATCCTGTAAAATACATAACATCCCACATCTGATCTGTAAGACACTAGTTCAAAGTCAGGCACAAGCTAAAAATGAACACAGATGTGGGTCTCACTTACTTTTTAGTGTCTGTCCAGTAGTAAACATGTGAGTTTGTAATAATCTATTAGAATAGTTTGATCAAATAATGCTAATGGCTGTCACACAGATGCTGGAGGTGAGAACTACAAAGTCTACTATTAGCAATTCACAAAATTCCCAGGTTAAGTAAAATGTTAAGTTTCACTCTTTTGTAAGTTCTTATCTGATTTTTCTTAAAGTAAAAAGGGTGAAGTGAGATCAAAACAAAATTATAACATCTTTAAAAATGAAGCATAATACATTTAAGAAGGCAGCTTTGCTTCATTTAAACTTTTTTTTCTTCAAGAGCTGAGCACAGTGGTGCATGTCAGCACTGAGGAAGTCTATCACAAGCTCAGGCTGTGAGATCACTGACAGGATGCCAAGTGCATATGTCATTTACTGCCACTGGAGATTTGAACTACAGTCCTCGGGGCTTGTGTGGTAATCACTCTAACCACTCAGCCATCTATCTCCTCAGACTCCAAAGACAGCAATTTTAGAAATGGATTACATAAATTATAATCTTTGCTTTGTTTCAACAGCATGCAGAAATAACAGTTTGAAAACACAGTAGTACATGTTTGCTGAGGCTCAAGTTAAGAACATATAAAAAGAACCCTTATAGAGATGTCTGAAACAGCTTCCTCTTCCAGTAGGTCTTAATTTAAAAGTCTACATCTGACTCTGGCTTTCTGTTTATTGGCACACAACACCTGAAGACACATACATGGTTTGCTGTGCTGGTTAACTTCACATGTCAATTTGGCTAAGCCATGGTACCCACTGAGTCAAACATTAGTCCAGGTGCTTCTCTGAAGGCATTCTATTGGATCGTAGTCACAGTTAAACCAGAAGAACCCGAATAAGGTAAGTTGCTCTCCACTGTGTAAATGGGCCTCATCTAACCATTGAAGGAATAAAAAAAAAAATTGACCTTTTCTGAGAGAAAAAAAAATTCCACCAACTGATTTCCATCAGGCCACATGAAAGGCACAGCAAGTAGAGAATAAATGAATTATGCTTTGATTACTTGCTGTGGTGGTTTGAATGAAAATGGTCCCATAGACACATAGGAGGGGGTGGCATTATTAGGAAGTGCGGCCTTGAAAGAGGTGTGGTCTTGTTGGAAGAAGTGTGCCACTGGGGCTGAACTTTACAGTTTCAGAAGCTCAAGTCAGTCATTCTCTACCTGCAGTAAAACTCTCTCTCTGTTCCTTCTCCAGTACCATGTCCACCTTCACACCACTGTTTCCTGCTGTGATGACCATAGACTAAACTTTTAAACTATAAGCCAGCCCTAGTTAAAGGCTTTCCTTTAGAAGAGCTGACATGATCATGGCACTTGCTGTAAACAGAGAGAGCTCTTATGTTTCCTGGCAGCCCAGATCTGAATAATCACACAGACTCTATATTAATTACAACACTGTGTATTTCTAGTTAGCTCTTACATCTTAAATTAATCCATTTCTATTAATCTGTATATCACTACGAGGATGTGGCCTACCATTAAGGTTCCAGTGGCATCTACATGTTGTCTCTTTGGCTCTGCCTACTCTCTCTGTTCCTGCCTGGTTTTATTCTGCCCTACCATAGGCCAAGCAAGCTTCTTTATTAACTGAAGGTAATGAAACATATTCACAGCATACATGAACTTGTCTTGAGAAAAGAAATAAAAATCATTATGTTCCTGTAGAAGCTGTAGAAGGCAGGGAGCTCCTGTTAAGTTTAACAAAAGGTATTAAAACAGCAAGTGCTTCTGAAATGTACAAAGCAGCAGGAAGAAGCATGCATGGGCTGGACATCCAGCTAGGACCTCACATGTGCCAGGCAGCCTCACAGTGCTAACCCTCTGAACTCTATTCCCAGCCACCTCATGGAGATGGACTGGTATTCAGCTGTGTACATTTCTTCTGGCTTCTCTTTGTCCCCTTAGCCCTTAATATTTTTCTAGGTATTCTTTAATGATCCATGTGAATTTTAGATCAGTTTATCTGATTCTGGGGAAAGAAACCACTATTTTAACTAAAATCTTGTTAAACTCACATATTATTTTGAGCAGAACTGACAATACAGTGTTACATTGGCACAAAGGACAGAATGTCTTAACATTTCTTCGAGATAATAGTTCATTTCAGAAATATTTTTAACACTTTTATCATACTGTTTTGTACATTTCCCACATTATCAAGAATTTCATCTTTGACACTGTTCATGTAAATGAGATATTCTCTTTCATCATGTCTTCTAATTTTCTTGAATATGTAAAAGGTATTAGTTTTAGATATTGTACTTTATATCCTGCTTTGTGAATTTCTATTTTGTTATTATGTTAGCATTGCTTTGGGGCTGTCTACTCTGACATTATCCAAAAAGCGATTTCATTTTTTTTTTAAAAATCAACCAAACGGAAGTAAAACAAAATAAGAAAAGCATAAAGGATATTTAATGGTGAAGAAGACTCCTTAACTAAAACAATGCAGTACTGACTTGAGTTGACACACAGACCAACAGAAATATTTAAAATATTTTTAAAAAAAAACAGTGAAATGCATATTAGCATACAAGAATGGAGAGACTGTTTTTGGTTTGTGATGTTGCATATCTAGATGGACATTTTGAAAAAATTGATCTCTGTCTTACAATCTATACCAGTATAATATATTCAAAATGCATCAGACAATTAAACACTACAAAGGAAATTTTAGATGAAAACAGGTAAATTGTGCTGCCAATTCAGGTATGAGGAAACCTCTTCTAAACAAGGTTTTTATATTTCAAAGTTAAATGGAAAAGTAGAGAAAATATTTGTAATCTTTTGTTGTTGTTTGTTTGTTTATTTATTTATTTTTTGAGATAGGGTTTCTCCATGTAGTCCTGGCTGTCCTGGAACTAGCTCTGGAGGACTAGGCTGGCATCCAATTTAAGAGACTCACCTTCCACTGCCTCCTGGTGCTGGTATTAAAGGTGCGCCACTACTGCCTGGTTGAATCTTTTGTTTTTGATAAATGACAAGTTCATGTTATGAAAACCCAAAACATACAAATATGAAAGGAATTTAAAATTGAGGCAGTATCACTATAAACCCATTTCTAGATATGTTTATTGAGTGATAGGGCCTAAGAGGGATGACTCACAAGCAATCACAAATACACTGAGCCCTAGAATGCAGCTTCTGGATTCCATTATCTATTTATAGCATCAAAACTGTTAAGGAAATGATAGGTCTCAGGGGCAGGAAAAATACAAAGCGAACCTTTGACATCACAAGCAAGGAAACAGTCAACGGTGAAGTGGTTCACATTAAAGGACATAAGAACAGGTACAACTCTCTCTCCAATCCTGTTGAATACAATCCCCAGGTTTTAGCTGGAGAAGTAAGACAAGTCAAAGACATAAGGGGATGCAAACAGAAAAGGAAAACAATGTAAGTGTCCTTATTTGCATATGATCTGATTCAATACGTAAAATACCCTAAACTTTCTATAGTTGATAAACTCATCCAGCAACATATCAGAAGACAAAATTAACATAAAAAATTTAGTAGTCTTCATAGATACAAATGACAAAAACACTGAGAAAGAAATCAAGGAAACAACACCATTTGCAAAAGCCTCAAAACAAAAACCCAACAACAATAACAACAAAAAACTTGGAATAAATTTAACCAAAGAAGTGAAAGATTTGCATAGTGAACATTTTAAGATACTGAAGAGAGAAACTGAAGAAGATACCAGAAGATGGAAAATATGTCCATGCTCATGGACTGAGAATTAATGTTGTGAAAATGGCCATTTTACCAAAAGCAACTACAGATTCAGTGCAATCTTCATCAAAATTTCAATGCAATTCTTCACATAAGTTAAAAAATATTTCATATGGAACTTCAAAAGTCTTATATCCTGATTCTGATACAGGAGAAAGGAGGAAATATGCTTGAACTCATTGGCACAAGAAAGAATTTTCTGAACAGGACCCTAATAGCTCAGGCATTACAACCAACAATTAATAAACGACACCTCTTGAAATTAAAATTTCCACTTGGAAAAAGATACTATCATTCAAGTAGAGAGGCAGATTACAGAATGGGAAAAAAATCTTAAGCAGCAACACAGAGGGTTAGGATTTAGAATATATAAAGAACTGGGAAAAAAACCATCAAGAACAAGAAAATAACCCAGCAAAAAATGGGCCACATAACTAAACAGAGTTTTCAAAAAATTAAATACAAATGACTGAGGAACAGTTAAAAATGGCCAACATCCTTAGGTAATAAGGAATTGCAAATCAAAATTTCTTTGCTATTTCATTTCACCCAAGTCAGAATGGCTAAGGTTAAAAAAAAAAGAAGAAGAAAAGAGGAAGAAGAGAGAGCAACAAATGGTGGCATGGGTGACGGACGTGCAAAAAGGAGGGTACCTCTTTGCTCTGGTGGGATGTAAACTGATAAATTCATAATAGAAGTCAGTGAGGGGTTTCTCAAAAATGTAAAAATAAATCTACTTATACCACTCTTGGGTATATGGAGTACCCAAAGTACTCCATATCCAGCTCTAGAGAGACCTACTCATCCATGTTCAGTGCTGCTTTAGACACAATAGCTAGGAAATTGAAACAGCCTAAACATGTGATATATCTGCACAATGGAATACTCTTAAGCTATTAAGAAAAATGAAAATTTCAAGTAAATGGATGGAGCTTGAAACAATCATTCTGAGGGAGGTGCCACAGATAGAAAAACATCACATTTTCTCTCATCTCTGGATGTTAGCTTTTAATAATCGGATATGTGTGTGTGTCATTTTGAACATCCAGAGAGGCCAGAAAATTAAGGAGCCATGAGGGATGGTCTTTCAATGAAAAGGGGATAGATAAAGGGTTAAAAGAGACTATCGGACTAGGAAGAGCTGTACTGGGGTTTGGGAGTGCAGAGAAGGGTAGAGGAGGGAGTATGGGAAGGGGCTTGTAACACCAAAGACTTTTAAAAAGTACACATGGACACCTACTACTACTACACCACACACACACACACATACACACACACACACA
>LOEQ01001541.1:225349-236854 GCA_001685075.1 Bramus lutescens
ATAAGCTAGCCGTGTGGGAGCTGGGCCGGATGAAAAGCAGGGCCCGCTCCCCTTTCACTACACTAGATGTCTAGGAAACAGTGGGCAGATACAAGCTCACTTGAACCTGCTGACTTAAATGAGAAAAGTTTGAATTTATATTCTCCCTCCTAAATTAGGAGGAATTTAATGCTTCATGGGGATAGTCATGATAAATGTATATCCTTGGGCATGACAATCATCCATGAATGTTGACAATAATATTTTTTTAAAAGAAATTACATGTAGCATATATTTTAAACTATTAACAGTGTTAGAAACAATCCAATTATAATAACATTAATCACTATTATAATGGAGGCTAAATTAATAATAGTAGATTAATACCAATCACTGGATACTTAAGAGCAATGCTCTTCTGGGGAGTGAAATAGTAACCCACACCTTTAATGCAGAAGTCAAACACAAGGTTCACAGGTTCCAAATACAAAGACGCACTCTAATTAATGAAGTCTCTGTTTTGAAGAAGGGAATATAAATAATGATGCATTAAAGGACAAGTCCAAGCAATTAAGATCTGCCTAGTGATTAGAAAAATTCAAATACGAAACATGTCCCATCCTCAGACATTGGGGTTGACTGGTGATTAGAGGGGTAAAGAATGGCATGAACATCAGCTTTGGAAGGAAGTCTTGACCTCTGGTAGATTCAAGGGATGGCTTCAGAATTTACATCATTACATAGTCATCCTGGCTTTACTTTTATAACTTTAAAAATTATGCTAGTTACGGAATAAGCTACTATTGTTGGATGAATGCTAGAAAATTAAAGTGGTATCCTCTACATTGGGTTGCTCAGTCATTTTACAAGTGATTTCACACTAAATGTTTCCATATTAGATCTTGAAATTCTTCATGAAAAAGTAGGAAAATGAGGCATGACAGTGTCCAGTGCATACATGGAAATCGTTACAGATTCTTTCCACTCCTCAACTTTAAAGCTCCTCTCTCTTTAATATGTACTAACTCTTAAAACACTCAGTTCAGCAGTCACTGAATATTTCAATTGTCTCTTGCCTTGACCCGGGGCCCTAAGTCTGACTTAGGGGTTCTTTACTGAACTACACTCATTTGCTTTCTTGTCTGTTTCTGACAACAACAGTAACAACATAACCTGCTGATTCTTGGAAGGCAGGGTCTTAAAAAAAATTGATTTTAAGGTGTGGGGAATCAAACTCAGAACCTCAAGCACACTGACCATGCACTGTCAACTACTGGCTCCTCCCAGCTTTTTAAGTTCTTACTCTCATCAATCAGCACCAGCATACTGTTTGGCCGACTGACTGCTCTTTAGAAAAAGATAAAATAGTTAGGTGACTTGCTGAGCAACAATGGCAGAATAGTTTATTAGGCCAAGTCTTAAATAAGATTTCCTCTGTTACTTTAGCTGCAAATTAGATGATTTCAAAATGAGAATGGGGAAACCTTGGATAACCTCATGTTATTTAATCTCTAAATATTTTGTATATTTCAAAGTCAAAAATATTTTTATGACCCTAGAAATACTTTGAAGTAGAAATGTAGGTGCATCTAGCTTGAGAGGGATGTATATGCTGAATTCTAAAAAGTGATTTTTTTTTAAAATAATGCCTTTCTTTCAAAAACTACACATTAAAAAGCACTCTGATTCTTTTTAATAACATAAAGTACAGTTAAAGATACCTGCTTACAGAAAAATCAGTTAATTCTGTAGATTATCTTTAATCTATGAGAATTAATTAATTCTTTCCATTTATCTCACCACTGAATTGAAATTCTGGAATTTTGAAAAGTTTAAAATAAGAATTCAATAGACACTCTTTTTCAATGAACAGTTTGAAGTTCATTAAGTAACACTGACAGAGAGCTCTGCCAACTCTGATGGGCTGAGAAAACTCTTTGAAGCTTAATTTACTTTCTTTAAAATGGAAACCCCCTCAACATCAGCTGTGTTTATTGAGTCATTCTATCTCCTATTTTTTGCCAAAATGTATTTTCCTTTGAAATGCAAGAATCATCATGTTTCCAGGTTAGATGTAATCCAAACTCAAGTTTATAATTAAAAAGATATGAAGATTAAATGAATAAAGTTGCTTTATCTTGCTTGACTTATCTATTTAATCTGAATTACATTTAATTTAGAGAAATGATATAAAAAATACACTGAATACATAAAATAGTCTCTTTGAACAATAACTTGTAGAGATGATATAAACACTGCACTGCCAGCAACTAATTTTTTTCATATTTTCTCCCCATCTACTACTCTTAGCAGTGATTGATATTATTAACTAATTATTATTATTAACAGTGATTGGGAATATTATTAACGAATCCACACTTAGGATCTTGCTCTGTGGTTCAGGTTGGTCTTGAAGTTGTAGGCTCGGGTCTCCTTCCTGCCTCAGATTTCTGAGTGAGTGGGAAACCATGTATGTACTCCCATGCCCAGTGTCATATTTTAAAATCTAGCTCAACAGTAAAGACTTACCAAGGTGGTTGAATGGGACCTAGATTTAGGCAAAACAACACAGAATAAAATTCCAGAGAGCCTCTTTATTTCACTAGAGATCAAATGCCACATTACACTAGAACCCAGGCTTCAAAAAAAAAAAAACCTCTAATAAATGGCAAGCACCATTCTATTTAAAGGTCAAAGAAAATGTGTATTTATTAATAATTGAGAATTAAGATATCACCTCAGTCTCAAAAACTATACTTTTCCAAATAGTACTGTTCAAGTCCCTATTTTTCTGGAAAACTTGGCAAAGTGACTATCTGCTACTGGCAGAGAAGTAGCTAGAAGTACATAGAAGCACAGCCTCCCTGAGGCCCTTGAACAAGGAGACTCCTTTGCCCTCCGGAACTCATTGCCCTCCTTAGGGATTAGCAGTCTGAATGGTAAGAATGAAGCCCTTATTCAGATGGAGCTGCTACCGGCTGCATGACTCATGGCAAGCCAGTCCCCCTGCTTCTCAGATTCACTGTGAGTTCACCGAATGATAGGTTCAAGCTCTTGGAAGATTTAACTGATTTTACTCAGTATGATTCATGTTTAACTTCTATAAAATTGTGTTGTGGAGTAAACGAAGATACACATAACATTTTAAATGATTCTGTAAAGACAAGACGCTATTAGTTGGTATTTCTTTATCATATTAAAATGCATGGAAGCAATTCTGATTTTACAATTTAGTGGCATATAGGTTTTAGAAGTCTGTCCTTATGATCCTCCGGATTTCATCAGTGTCTGTTGTTATGTTCCCCTTTCATCTCTAATTCCATCAGTTCGGACCATCTCCCTTTGTCTTTTAGTTAAGTTGGCTAAGGGTTTATCAATCTTAATGATTTTCTCAAAGAACTAATTATTTTATTGATTATATTGTTTTTGATATTGTTGTGTCTATTATATTGATTTCATCCCTGAGCTTGAGTATTTCTTGTAATCTTCTTTTGGGCATTATTTCTTCTTTTTGTTCTAGAACATTCAGGTGTGCTGTTAGCTTACAATTTTGAGAATTCTCCAACTTTTGAAAACACTTTCGAGATATAGTATAACTTGCTCACTATATCATAACGCATTTACATGAGCTGTAACCTGTAATTTCACCTAAAATGTAAGAATTAGAATTCTATTTTAAAAATTCCTTAATAAAGATACAGTTCAAATTTTAAGAAAGTTGACTATTTTATTATTTCATTATCAGGGGTTTGGAGAAATATCTCAATGAACAATACCTAAAGTAGGTATTTCATGGGAGCCCCTTTCCACTTTAGCTTGTCTCTCACATAAGTTTTTAAAACATAGTTTATCTCATAGCATGTGATATACTTTTTATAGTCATGCCTTGGGTAACTTATTCTCTATAGAAAATTGAAAGTGAATTCCTGGTTTAGTATAGTTTAACCACAATCTGTCTTTGCCACAGGCAACTGAACAGGGGGTGGAGCGCTGCACTGTGAAGACGTGGCGTCAGCAGTAGGGCTGGAGGTCAGGCAGCAGAGGTCGACCTGGATGTGCAGTCCGAGAGTGAGCCTCGTAGCTGCTCTGTGCTACTGCTTTCCCGCAACACTGTTCTTAAACCTGTGCTTTCAGAATTCACCACACGAGCTTAAATTTGCTACAAACTCAGTTATCTCCCCAAGCACAGCATCTGTTTCTTGAAAGCAGGGACTGTAATACTACACATCTTTGAAAGGGTACAACAAAGAACCATTCACAACGATTTCAGAACAAAGTATTTTAAAAAGCCGGAGGATTATAAGCCATTTAAGAAATAAATGCTTTCTTTTCTAGCAGTCCCAATTTCCTAGAACTTGCTTTGAACAAATAAGGTTAACATAAACTCACTTCAGAATATAAGCTCTATCATACAAACACTTTTCTACATAGTCTACGGTGCACAGTCCGTTTCCATTAGTGCTAGTGGGCCATCCATCGCAGCTGTGGATGAAAGCTCTCTCCTGTACTAACACTGTAGGCCGCACATCACAGCTGTGGACGAAAGCTCTCTCCTGTACTAACACTGTAGGGCCTGCAGATTTCATCTGGGCTATCAGTGAGGGTTTCTTTCCCAGTGTGTGTGTGTGTGTGTGTATAATATGCATATATATAAAAATAAATTTCAAGATTTATTTTATTTTTAGTCATGTATGACCATATATGTGTATATATGGGTATGAGCTCCTTTGAGTACAGGGACCTGTGGAGTCCAGAAGAGGGCTTTGGAGCCCTGGCAGTGGAGTTCCAGGCAGCTTGTCAGAGGAAATTGAACTCAGGTTCTTTGCAAAACAAATATTCATTCTTACACACCAAGTCTTCTCTCCAATCCCTAAGATTTCTATTTTATATATTATATGCACATTATTTGTTTTTATGTTTCTATATTTCATATCCTAACATATTTGTATAATTAAGAACACTTATTTAGCCACATTTAAAACTTATTTGGACAATAGACAAGTATAGTGATAAGGAATGGCGGGCTGCGTTCCCGCCCGGCTCCCGGCTCCCGCACAGCTAGTTTATATCCCGAAATATTAATATACAAATTGTATTCATTTAAGCATTGCCTGGCCCATTCTGGAAGCCAGAGAGCGAGCGGAGGGCAGTTGTTGCTTTTTTAAATAGAGAGAGAGACCACGCCCCAATGGGCTGGTATCTTAGCGGCTATTGGCTGAAGCGGAAGGAGCTCCCGCAACAGACAAGTAGTAAATTTTTTTTCTAAAATATTTTTATCAATTCTTTAAGAATGACATGCAATGTATTTTGAACCTATTCACTACAACTCCTCTCCCAATCTCCTGCTAGACATACCCTAGAATTACAGAATATTCTGATAGAAACCAAATGCCTCAGTTGTCTGCAGGGTTGAGAAAACTGAATCCTAAAGACATTGCTGAAGACTCTACAGTCAATTACAAATGGGGCTAGGGCTGAACACCAGTTAATCTGGCTGTGAGTGATGATTTCTTTCACAAAGACTAACTTGTTTGTTTGTTTTTTGAGACAGGGTTTCTCTGGATGTAGCCCTGAATGTCCTGGAACTCACTCAGTAGTCCAGGCTAGCCTTCAATTCAAGGGATCCACTGCCTCCCAAGAATTGGGATGCCCAGCTAGTAGTCATTTTACCACTGATCATATATTTTATCNTATATAAACTTTCTAGGAAGGTTATGACTTAAAATGAGGTCAAGCATATTAGTGACTAAAACTAAGCCAGGCGTAGCCACGTTACCTGTATCTTACACCTCACTGGCAATGCCTCTGAGATAGTACGCCTCTGAATAGACATTCATGATACAAATATGCAGACTCACAGAACCCACTTCTATGAAAGTCTAAAGCAAATGGAATGACTCCCACCTAAGCTTCTGAAGTTTGCACAAGACCCTTTGTCAGATCCAGCTGTTTCTCCATTCTGAATCTTTATATTATCTGTTTCTGTGACAATCACTCTTCCTGCTGCTAGAGCCTTCCCATCTGTCCTTCCTGTTCCTTCCCTCCACAGAACAGGAACGTGTTTATGTTATCTATACCTTATTGGCTGGCAGGCATAAAAAGTTTCTCAAAATGATTTAAGATAATATAGTAATGCAACCAGATACTCAACATCTATGCCTTTGAGACCAAGTTTCTTCCCAGAAAAAAACCAAACCAAACCAAACCAAACCAAAACAAAACAAAACAAAAAAAACAAAAAAAGTGACTCGGCAGAAAAACAGTAAGAACTGATGGACGAGAGAGGTCCCTTCCTTTCTAGTCATTAAAAGGATAACCTCTAACTCAAGTCAAATATTCCTGTGCAGTATATGGAATAAATGTGTGATGGGTACACTACATGGTACACTTTCCATAATATATAACAGTGATATGCATTACTGTTATAAATTCTGGTGGACATCTGGAACCTTAGAAATTAAACTCCTAAGATGTGGGACAACTTAGTTATTATAGTGCTTTAAAATTAGAATTTCAAGTATTTTTAAATTTGGCTCACAAGCATGTTTATGATGTAGATGTCAAATTTATATAGTACTTTACACTTACTAGATGTTTTTTTGTCACCTCAACTTAAGAGTTACCTCACTAAATACCATTTTCAGTTTTGTAATAAAAATTCTAAGACAGGTGTAATAATAGCTACAACAAGGATTATATGTAAGATTTCTAAATATATAGCTCAATAAAAACAAAAAAAAACAGAGAAAAAAGATTTCTAAATCTAAGCATTTCCTCATTAAAGTATATAATTTATATAGAGATTAACATAACTTCTATAATGATTAATTCCAAATGTTTTCACAGAAGAAAAGTGATATGGTTCCCAAATTTCTGGGTAAGTTAAGTTCAACTATTCAAGTTTAAAATTTTTATATTAGTCTCTTCATCACAGATAAGTATTTTGTGATTTTTCAGTTCTTGATTAAATAATTTGGTAGTAGGAAGAATATTGTAATTTACAAACAGTTAAAAATAAATGTATCTATAAGCCATAGTTCTTTTGTTCAACTGAAAAACTCAATCAGATTTAATATTGTACACATCTAAATATTGTTTGAAATGATATCCTTAACAGTATATAAGCTCAAGGTAGTTAATGTTAACATTACCAATTCTGAACTTTACAATTATTTCTATTTTAGGAAATAAAATTATTTCTTTATGATAAGAGAGAGAGAGATATGCTAGGAGAGCATCTCTTCTGTCAAGTGTGAGAATTGACTATTAGATTTGCACAAGTGTTATTTCTGAATAGAAATAAGTACATTCATTAAAAAATAGCATTGAACATTTAAATGAACATGCAAAGCAGGAAAGCTGCTCACCGGTCTGAGGGAATCCAAACTGATGAATAATCTCATCAGTGGTCAGCACAAACGACTGTTTCACCCTCTGCTTTTTTGTAGGGCCTGGTGGTGGTGAAGTCATTGAGAGATTTTTGTTGACCTGTAATAGGAAAGAGAAATCAGAAAGCACCTTAGATTTCCTGGGTTACAGATGCAAAAACTAGATGAGAAAGATTTGCTTAGTATCCAAAACAGGACATGCAACAGATGGAGGGGAATGGTAGTGACTTGGATGGTTGGTTTTTACAGTTGGGAGACAGGACAAGTTTTTATTAATGAGGGAAGATGATGGATCAAAATAATTTACCTTTCTAATCTACTTATTCTGGAATTGACACTATGAAATAATTTAAAATACAGGGGGCTTAAGTTTCAAAGGAATGCAAATATAAAAGCAACTCCTTGATTGTTTTTAAATAAGAAAGTTCAAATGTTTCCTACCCACATTTTTCTAGTATTTCAGTGAAATAGCAGAGAAGTCCCTTTTTCAAAGGGAACAGAGAATACCTGTGCTATTCATGTTTCTAGGTATAGATACAATACACTACACTCTAACTTCATGAAAAAGTTTCTATGGCATAAAAAATATTTTTGTTCAAGACTAAACACAGAATGATTGATTAAAAATGATAAACAAAGTTTCCACAAGTAAATATAAAATCCTATAACATGTAAAACCTACCATGACTGTTCTGAGTATAACAGTTCCAAGAAACTAAATGTATAACAAGTACATTTTCATCTGAATAGTTCACTAAAATAGTTAAAAAGTTTATTAGCAAATTTATCTTAGAATATAACTAATTTGAGGAGAAAACTAATCTTGTTCATTATGAAAACGTCATTTAATATTTTTTAAGAATCATATAATGTGATCCCCTTTTAAAAAAAAATTGAGATGGCCTAAGTTTTAAAATTCACTTCAAATTCAAATAATCTTTAAATTAACAAAATTCAAAGATAACATACTATATATAAATATTGCTATGTAAAATGTCTTTCTTTTTATCTACATTTCTTTAAAGAATCAAAACCACACAGAACTTCACTAGGATTTTAATTGCATTAATGTTTAAAAATGATGTGTTCTATTTAGGCTAATGTTGGGCTATGGTCTACACACACACACACACACATACACACACACCCTTTATCTGACTCATGGATCAGACTGGAGAAAACTTAATTAAGACCATACAGCAATACAGTTCTAGAAAACCAAAATCATTATGTTATCTCATAAAACATTAAAAATAATAACTTTTCATGGTATGACTATGGGAATTAAATTAGGACTCTGCACATGCTAGGCAAGCGCACCACCCCAGAGCTATCTATGTTCCCAGCCACAATAATTAGAAGGAGTCAAAACCACATCAGTGTTAACTGATTGCCAAATGGAAAAATTCTCAGGCTCCATTAATAAGCTCTGGCCAAAGTTAATATACTCTAACTATATGCTACTAAATAACAAAAAACCTTTGAGATTCATCAATCATCTATAAATGGAGATTTCAATAAAAGTTATATATGTGCTTTTATAATAATGTGCCATTAAATATGACATGGTATTGTAATATTCTACTTACATGTTAACTATCAAGTACTAGGCAATACAATAAATAGGTTAAGCAGTGCTGGTGGTATTGTGCAATGGCAGGGCTTCATCTGTGTTATAAAAAATCCACTACTTCTCTCTGTGAAAATAAACTATAAAGTGTGATACAAACATAGTACTGAATAAATATTAGGTATTAGTATCATACATCAGATAATCAGGCAAATCTAATGTAGATGATGCAGTAAGTAATTATTTCCGAATTCTCTGTTTTTAGTAGAAGTTATACATATGAAAAGACATTTATCACTAAACTAATTAACCTCTTGTTAGATCCACTTGTTAGTTTTACTTTTGCATTTTTGGAACTCATTTTCAGACATGTTAAACAGCGTATCTAAAGTGTGATGTAAATGAACAGGTGTATCCTAGGGCTGTAATTAAATAATTCTAAGTCTATATCTATGCCATGGATATAGATACACACATAATGTGTCTTTCACAATCTTCCTGTTTGGCGTTTCATCTGTGCTAAAACAAAACTGAATAGCAGAAAGTTAAAACAGGATGTTAAATGCCTCTGCTCAAACAAGAAGCTTCAACACACTTTAAAATGCATTAATGTTGTATATGGGGGGGAACACAATAATTATATGTTTTCCCTACGCAACGTTTATGATTATGATCTTTCCTGACATCTCTTTTTGGATACCACTCAAATGTTAATAAAGTGATGAGTACCAACATTATAGAGCAGGTAACTCAATTTAAAAGATTTAAGATAGCAATCAATTATTATTAGTGGGGATTTGAAATGAGAAGTCAAAAGATTTTTAAAGTGATCTGACATATATTTAGAATTTCATTTAGAGGAGGAAAAATAATAATAACCATTAAATAGAGTGGAGCAACACCTGCTTCTGAAATCTATGCTGGGGAAGATTGCTCCATAGCTTCACAGCAACAGAAAGGTTAGCTAAGACTGGCTGCCCTATACCAATCAACCCTCTTTTCACAACACAGTATTCGGCTTGCTTCATGCAAAACCACAGTTTGCCCGAGTCAGTTTAATGCCTCCATACTGGAGAAACCTAAAGGCACAAAATTTGAATAAAATTTATAATAAGGAAAAGGAAAAAAATACCTAGATCTTCTGCCAAGTTAGTCACAAAACTGTTTTTCCCATTCTTTCAGGTATAAGCAGCTTCTTGCAAAACATGCAAGCACTCTTTTTTCAGTAGTGGGTTAATCCTTGTTAAAAATCATACTGCTCCAACATAAAACTGAATGCAAAAGATTAATCACACTAATAATTAGTTTCTCTTTTAGTATTTAAAACTTAAACCCCTAGGAAAGATAGAGAACTCCGTTCCACGCACATTTACAAGTCTAATCACACCAGCCAATTTTAGATCATCTGCTACTTTACCAGAACTAGAAATTTGTGAATTTTCAACCTCCAGTGATTCTTCAAAAACTGGCTTAGAATTAAAACTGAAAACACATTGATGTTATCTTGTTAAAGGTTCATAAATTCATGTCTTTCCCAGAGAGCTGCCATTTTCTACCTCAGAACTTATATTCTAAGAGTAACTATGTTGCTTTGACTTGCAGGATAGTGAAATGTATAAAAGGAGTAGTTTGTAGTATTTTAAGGAAAAACCTAAACATAATCTACAGACTCAGGTGCTTTCTTTATAAACCAGGACAGAGGGGAAGAGTTGTAATGAACTGCATGGGAAGTCAAGAGCAGGAAATCAATCCTTACTCTCTCCCTACTCTCAAATCAGTTAATTATACTATCAAAGCAAGAGCTCAGTGTGAAGCAGTCACTGAGAATCTCCCTTCTATAATCTAGTTGTGTGAGCCTGTAACAGATACCAAGGAATCGTGGTTCATAGATTACATGAAGTTCAAAATTAAAATCAGTCTAGTTAAATCCAGTAATACAGCAATATGCTTCCAAGTATGGCCACCTACCTAAAGACTCTTGGTTTCTTTATTGTATAAGATTGTTTGGGCTATCCTGGGTTTTTTGTTTTTCCATATAAAGTTGATTATTCTCTTAAGGTCTGTGAAGAATTTTGATGGGGATTGCATTGAATTTATAGATTGCTTTTGGTAGAATTGCCATATTTACTATGTTGATCCTACCAATCCGAGAGCAAGGGAGATCCTTCCATTTTCTGGTGCTCTCTTCAATTTCTTTCTTCAAAGACTTAAAGTTATTGTCAAATAGATCTTTCATTTCTGTGGTTAGAGTTACCCCAAGATATTTTATGCTATTTGTGGCTGTCGAGAAAGGTGATGCTTCTCTGATTTCTCTCTCTGCTTCTTTATCCTTTGCGTATAGGAGGGCAACTGATTTTTTGGAGTTGATCTTTTATCCTGCCAAATTACTAAAGGTGTTTATCAGCTGAAGGAGTTCTTTGGTAGAGTTTTTGGGGTTGCTTATGTACACTATCATATCATCTGCAAATAACGAAAGTTTAACTTCTTCCTTTCCAATTAAAATCCCCTTGATCTCCTTATACAATAAAGGAACTTCTGGAGGCTTTACCATCCTTGACTTCAAACTCT
>LOEQ01001541.1:244068-259792 GCA_001685075.1 Bramus lutescens
TAAGCTAGCCGTGTGGGAGCTGGGCCGGACGAAAAGCAGGCCCACTCCCCTCTTACTACACCATATAAATGGGGACATCTTGGTGCCTGTAAGTAAAGAAGCCAGTCATGAAAGGCCACATACTAAAGCCAGGTATGGTGGCTCATGCCTCTAATCTAAGCACTTTGGAGACTGGGAGAGGAGGGTCACAATGAGCTTGAGGCCTATCTAGCGGACATAGTGAAGATCAGGACAACATGGATTACAGAGCTGAATGCTGTATAAAAACAAAATGAAAGTCTCAACTCCTAAACCGCAAAGACAACATATTATATGATTCCATTTAAGTGAAGTTTCCAACATGCAGAAACTATGGACAATACTTTGTTACCATGAGTCTATATGGATACATGTTATTTTTATAATTTGGAAAGGGCTGCTAACAGGCATTAGGTGTCTTTGGGGGAGGATTCGCATAATGCTATATATAATTAAAAACAGTGAACTCACACCCTTTTCGAAATTTATTATGATTTTGTACTATAATGTATAATATATATATAGGCACACATGCACCACAGTGTGCATGCGGAGGTCAGAGGACAGCTTTTAAGAGTTAGTTCTTTACATAGGTCCTGGGGAACAAACTCAGGTCCTCAGACTTTTGTGGCTTGTGCCTTTATCCCCTGAGCCACCTTGCTTATTTCATCTTGTTATGCCATGATGTCCCTGGGAGGTCTGCTCTTTTCTGAATGAAAACAGGAAGAGTATATTTGGGGGGAGACAGGAGGTGGCACAGGCTGGGAGGTGTGGAGGAAGGGGTAACTGTCATCAGGATGTATTTTATGAGAGAAGAATAAATTTTAAAAAGGGGTATTAAGATGTGTGAATTATATCCCAATAAAAAGCTATTTAAAATCATGCAATAAAGGTATTATTAATGTTAATCTTTTCTAATTTTGATTTCCAAATATATAATTATATTTTTGATGAATGTTGATTCTACATTTGTTACACGCTAGGGATACAAGACGAAGATGCTACCTATCACTCTTGGTGAGTTTTCAGATTAACAGAGGACATTCTCCTTAAACACTGGTTAGGTATATACAGAATATATGTCTCAACTGACATGCAGACAGTGTTAGAAGAGAAGGCTATGGCACATATTGAGGTGGGGAGAGAGGGAGAAGGAGAGGTAGAGGTCAGGGCTAGTCAGAACAACTGCTACCAGTTTTATATATATAATACACTTAAGAAATTTTAGTAATCTTGGAGCTATAATCACTATAGCAATCACTGCTATCAGGAACAAGTTTCCTGAACATCTGCAGCCAAGTCAGAATAGAGCTTGTTCTCTTTTCCCCTCCCCATCTTCCTTCACCTTGTCTATATTCGATATCCGTTTGACTTGTGATAAATTAGGTCCTGACTGATACTGAGCAGCTCAGTGGTGGGGTAAGCCTAGTACTTTCTGGCATGCCTGTCTTACCCTATGTTCCTGCTATCTGGTGCAGATGCTCAGTCAACAAACTACTTTCTTCCTTTGTACGACACTGCATGAAGATCTCTTCTAGTCACCCTAATTCTCTCCCTTCCGGATGTCTCATCTTTTACCATGTGATATATAATTCTATTTGGTAAATGATAGACTGTCTATTCAGATGAATTTTGAGAGTGGCTAAGGAGGATGGAAGGATGTAAACAACTATCATTCTGACTACTTAACTACTTAAAAGTGTGTAAAAGTGGGTTTGCTTGTAAAAAGAGAGTGCCTGCTGTGTGCTGGATCTGTACTGAAATTATATCCAGATTTCTAGGATTCTAAGCTTCTGGGGTTCCAGCATTATAATTTTGGTAAATTGGAAGTTCAATAAGAAAAGTATACATTGGGTCAATTTTTGTAGAAGCTGCTAAGTCTACAATGGTGTATTCCAATTCTCAAGTACAGCATGAAAGAAACTGAAATTTTAAAGTTGTCTTCCTGGTGATAAAAACTACTTACTTTCGCAGCACAGGATCGTATCACCTCCTAAAAGAAATACAGTACAATAAAGAAGGATTCATAATTTTATTTAAATAAAGTATTGTCTCTTTTCAAAACATTCAGATATCAATCTTCTAATAACCCAAAACGAGCATTTGAAAGTTTATCATCCCGGATTGTCAATCTGCATTCTTTCCAATGAGCTGCAAATAGTATGAATTCAAGAGACTTAATGACATTTTATAGTAAGACCTACCTGCCAGTGACAAAGTCACTGACCTAAACTTCTGAGGGCCCAGTTCTGAGGGCTCAGGAAAGATTCAGTCTCCTTAACAAGCCTGGCATAAATATCAAAATTCTGTCCTACCACAGAATTCAGCCAAAAAATACAAACTGAACTTGCTAAAGTATACAGTTATTACCATAAATGGAATCAATGCCCATATTTTCCAAATTAGCAATTTTAATCTGATAAAAATCTCATAAATACTAAAATTGATAAAGAATGGGGCAAATAATTTTAAAAAGAAGAAAAGGAACAGTTTATAATTCACAGGATAAGGCCATAACTACCCATTTTAAAATGAAAGTAGTATAAATCAATGAATAATAAACAAGTTGAAAATTTGCTATTATAGAGACAACAAATATACTCAATCCCAAATAGAATTAATCAACACTTATCATCAGCCTGGTATATTAAAATAAAAACAAACAAAAAACCAACAACAGGCCTCAAGTCTAGAATAAACAAATAAAGTAACAAGCATAAAAGAAGAGCCCTGGATTTTCCTTTCAGACCCCGCGTTTAAAGGTGATGGTAATTCAGGGTCTACAGGAGAACTGGGAACCTAGCTTGAGTCCTGGCCTGAACCTCAGCTCCCCTCTTCAGTCTGCGTGCATTCCATTGCTCTCTAGGCTTCCTGGAATCATCCTCTACTATCCTCCAGTGTTTGAGGAGTAACTATAACAAAGCACGCAAAACACTTAGAAAAGTACCAGAAACACATGACAACAAGGATTACTAATAATGAAATAGTACTTATCATTAACTCTACAGAATGAATTGCTTTTGCAATAGAAAAAATTAACCTTTCTCAATATGGAAATAAATAATTTTAAAGTCATTCCATTCTTACTTCTGTGGTTCTACTTGGCAAGCATCTCTGTGACCATTAAGCTAGGCTCAAGTTAGTGTGGAAACTGGGGCAGTCTTGAGTGGTCCAGCAGATGGAGAGATAGGTCTGCCTGTCATTTGAGGATGGTTTTTCATAGGTTTAGCTCTACAGATCAATTACTTGTTAAACTGGTTAATCCTAACAGGTACCCAAAGTTCCAAGCAACAGTGGATGTAGTCACGAAGGCAAATCTCTGAATCTAAAAGATAATAATGAGTGTATCCCTGAGAAGCCTCGCCTGAGCTGTAGAATGCCTTTTAGGTATTAGTGTGGGAGCAGCTTTCAGGTCTGCAAACTTTGAAACAAATGATTTATATGATGACTGAATGACAGTGCTCTAAGGATCAGATTATCACCTACTTCTATGTCCTTTCCTAATGAATAAACACCTATTAAATGCCTGCTGAGATGAATTTATTGTGTAGTTTAAATATATACAAATAATACCTTAAACCCAAGTTCTATTAGAAAATATTCCTAGTTTAGTTTTTTTTTAAAGGCTATGTTGAGCTATTTATCTTCTATAGCTAGAGGGATCTATAGTGAAAATGATATATGGAATCTACTAAGATATAGTTACAAGAAACATGATAAAAGACATTCTGACAAAGAGTAGGAAATCCCACCCAATCTAAATGCTTGTAAAACACAAAAAGAACGAAGGTACCATAGCTTATTCTTATACGTACAACTTTATGTACAGGCTGAAAGAAAATGGATCATATAAAACATAAAAACAAAAGTTTAGTAAAATATCTGGGCAGGAAAAATAATGTTTTCTTTTTTATTTAAGCCACAGACACTGAACAAAGATTTATTTCCAAAGGCAGCTTTTGTATTAACCCAAGACATACACATTCTGTAATTTAAAAGGGAACTATGTGCTCAAAGCTGAACAACTAAAAACATATAAATTTTCTTTTATAAAATTACTATTTCTCCTGTCTTGGATTTAATTTCTTAAAAATATTTTTGACATTATTTTTCTTTTACACTTGTTTAATTTTCATTTCCATTTCCATTATCTGAAGATATAAAATGATAACAGAAAGCATGCCATAAGAGCTAGGTACCTTCAAGAGGTCAGTTTTCAGACTGAGAGATTAGAGGAGAGTGTCACTATGTCTAGTGCTTACTGGTTCTTGTGTCTACAAAACCTTGTCACACAGACAAGTGCTCCTTTTATTTTATTTTCTTCTACTGGAGATGTATTTTTCTCTAAATTTTAAAGAGTAACATAGCTACTATAATTCCTTTTACTATGTGGAACACATCTGATTGGTTATATTAAAAACGCTAAAAATATGTAAGGACCAAAAACGGAAACAAATAACTTAAAGTTGTATGTTCTTAATTTTAACTGAGTAACATAAAAAAAGACAGAAACAAATACAACCACCCTCTACCCTACTTTCCGATTAAATCCAAACCCAGGGAAGAGTGTACTCTGTACCCTGTACAGCTCCTGCAGAATCTAAACCCAGGGAAGAGTGTACTCTGCACCCTGTACAGCTCCTGCAGAAGGAGAAAGGGAGCAGCAAGGCAAGGACTAAGGCTCGCAGTGACATTCCTGGCATGTTTGGTTTAAAAGCGGTCACGGAGAGCACTAAGGGAGGAGGAAGGGGATAATGTATTAAGAGCCAGGTTCGGTGCCAACTGAAGAGAAAACAGCAGCCCATGAACAAGGCTGCTTAGTTGGCCTTCAAGGAGCCCAAGGCTAACATTATCTAAAGGACCAAGGTCAAAGAGGCTAGTATTCTTCAGAATGTTTAAGCCTCTTATTCCATCCTAACACTTTTTTGGGGGGGAAAAAAAGAAAAGAAAAAAAAAAGAGAGCCTACGGAGCTACGCTAACGGTACACCTTGTGAACAAAGCTCCCTCCCTGTCCCCATTTTCACTACTTTCCTGGTGATAGCTGGTTTCTTTGGCACTTAAGGGTAAGAAAGAAACCTCAAAATATGGTTATGAAATATTGATTTCTACTTGGAAGTTACAAGTTTTTTCTTTTATCATTTCTTTGAGGTTTTACTATTTTCCTTTAATGTTAAGTGTGTGTGTGTGTGTTCTTATAAGCTAATGAGATTTTCTTTAATACATCTTAACATTTTTCCATGTTGGTGTTTGCCACGTATATGAAAGTATATATGTGTATGTATCATGTTATATATTACACATATATACATTTATATTTATTAAACAGAAATCTACAATTTATTTATATCTGGGGACAATTACTAATTTTAAGACTAGCAAGTCTCATCCATTTACATAAGAGAAATACTTGCAGCACATAATCCTAGGTTTGGGGTGTGTGTGGTGAGGTGATGCATATTGAATCCTGGGCTCTGGGCACAGTAAGCTAGTGCTCTGCCACTGAATTTCATGCCCATCTCCCTAGTTATTAATGGCTTATTTAACTTCTTGGTCAGTAAAGTTCTATTTGCATATGTAGCCTAACATGCACGTTCTTCAGTTAACTTATGCTTATGTGTCCTAAAATTATAATTCCTTTTCTCTTCTGGTATACCTAGTTTTATGAATTTGCATCACAATATTTATGTCAGCTTAAAGATGTATTTAAATATCTGGCAAGACAAGAACTGTCTTAATTATTATCTGTTCTTTTACCTGGCTCATCTAGAGTAGCTGAAAATACTTCTTGGCAGGTCGCTATCATTTATATATACATGGTTTGCCTCTTGAAACCACTTATCAATAATATACATGATTATTTAATACACATACTTCTGTTCTTATCAACAGTAACAACTATCATTATTATATGATATCTTAGACAACTCAGAAAGACTTGCATTCAGGATCTCAATGAATCTTAGAAATTCAGTTAAGGTGAGGTGTAGTAGAATCCTAACTTTCAGGGAGGAAGATTAGGCTTACTTGATGTACTCGAGAGTCACAAAGGAGACATGGTTAGTCTAAGCCCTTGGGCCCTAGAGGTACCCACGGCTCCTTTACATGCATTTTTAGCATGCTGCTGAAAACAGTATCTCACTTATCTTAGTAATTGGGTATTTTAAGTGTCAACTTTCCTCCTACCATTTGCAATGCAGAGATTTTTAAAAATTTGTCTTTGAAATTCCTTTATTTTTATCTTATCCAGGGTGTCTTTTAAAATGAAATTCTCAGACCACCTTTGGACATCACTAATAAATATTCTGATTTATTCTATTTAATAAAACACAATCTAAGTCGCTGTTTCTGATGTTTTGCCTATATTGCCCTTTTCTTGTTAATGTGCACAGTCATAAATGCATGTGTGTGTGTGTGTGTGTGTGTGTGTGGCATATGCACATTTGTAGGCAGATGTGTACATCTGGAGATCAGAGAGAGGTAAATGTCAGATTTCTGCCTTTATTGCTCTTCACCTTATTTTTGAGATAGGGTTTCTACTGAACTTGAAGCTCAGTGATTGGTTGGCTAGCTGGCCAGTGAGCTCTATGGAGCCTGTGGTCTCTGCCTGGTCAGTGCTGGGATTACAGACACACACCACCATGCATGGCAGCTTTAATGTGGGTGTTGAGGAAATGAACTTATGTCCTCATGATTGTGCAGTAAGCACTTTATCCACTGACTCATCTTCCCAGTCTTGAAATTCACTCTTGCTTTAAATGAGATTATCCTTTCTCCATGAACGCCAGTCTACTTTTACATTCTCATTTCGGTCTGTCCAGAAGGTTTTATGCAGCTCCATACATGAGTTCACTTAGAATATCAACAGAAGTTAGGGAGCTGGTAATGGTTTAGGGAAGAAAGGGATCTTTCAAGGAAGGGGAAATACAGTGTTATAGTGGGGTAACATATAAATCATAAAAGGGGGGTTGAGTGGGGAGGACAAGGATGAGGGGGCAACATGGGAGGGGATAACTAGCACTAAGGACTTTTAAAAGGTCACATAGAAACATAGTACTGTAGCAGCTTCCTAAAGTATATACATATATATCAATGGAGTTGAATGAAGATACTATAAAATGTGGGTAGCAATACAATACCCCAACAGACATCATAACATTCCAAATAAAACTTTCAGTACCAAGAATAAGTTATATTTTTTGAGTGATAACCCAAACTTATTTCTAGTGGACTGACATTATGTCATTCAACTGAATGCAAATGGAATCCGGTATCCCTCTGTCTAGTTTTTACTGACTAAAAGGGCAATTTATCCTGATACATTGAAAATTATTGACTATTCTTGTTTTCCATTAAAGTCTCTATAATTTTGGGCAGTACTTTCCTCTGCTTCTATCTTTAATGACTTCTTGGCCTTATGCAATAGTTTACATACAAAATTATACTATGTCATTTAGCGCAAGCAGAAGCTCACCAGCCATATACACAAAAATTAGTTATTATAGCTTTTTATGTAGGAATTCTTTTAAAATAAGGATTTTTTGCACTATTTATACTTGAAAAAATCTATGAAACCTGTCTTTTGAATACAAATAGTTAATAGCTGCTTTGTTTATAAAATAAGGGTACCAACCACTATAGTGCCAATGTTACATATCTGCTACAATAAGAGTCAACATGAGCACTTTATAGTGTATTATTAAGAGAATAGGAAGGTGAAGAGTTAGAGAAAATGTCAAAATGGTGAATCTAGAAAGATAATTAAGGGTATTGATTTATCCCCTAAAGAGGAAGACAAAAAAGAAAACAGTTTCTCTATAGAAGGGAAGTATAGAAATATATGATGTGTAAATGATGGGAGAAAAGGTAGATTATTGAATCTACCTTTATTCAAAAAACAACTATTAATCTCAAAATATTTTACATTGGTAAGGATTTTAGTTTATTGATATAAATTTAAGGTCAATTTTGTTATGCTGTATGTATATTCCTATGCTTGTTTAAGGTATGATGTTTATGCAGCTCATTTAAAAATGTAATATATAATTAAAAATACAGATTAATAGTCATCTATAATAGTCAAACTTATAGCCACATTAGTTACGTTTTTAGGTACACAAAGATATATTTCAATTAGATAGGTAATCATAAAACATTTCAAAGACCTATATAATATGGCATTTAAAATATTTTAAGAACTTAGACTTTTCTCAACAGTGATATATGTCTTCCTGGGAGCACCAATTACTTCAAAGAGGATAACAGGCATCGAAGAAGCTCATTATGGTAGAATTCATAGGACGAGTGTCTAAACCTAATAGCCCTACCCTCGATGATCCTATTATGCAGAGCTCACATGGTGGTTTCTCTTCCTTTCCTAAGAAATCAAATTGTATGTGTGTGACAAGTGCTAGGTATGATTCTTTGTTTCAGAATCCTTCCTTATTATGTCTTGACCTGGTCTCTAAAGAATGTCAAGTCCTAATAGTATGATGAGTTGACCAAACTTAAATTTGTATGCTATAAATAACAGCTTCCTAACTACTACTTAGAAAGAACTACATAAGAATAAAAAAATTTTAAAGAAATTTTAAGAAATTAACTACCTACATGGCAAAAAAATTGTTTTAAATTTTCAACTACCATAAACAAACAAACAAATAAACATACTGTGACAGTTTCGAGTCTCTGCTTCACAAGTTGAATCTTTCTTGATGAATTATTTTCAGTGTTGACAAACTCATCAATCTGAAAAGAGCCTTGAGGGGGCAGTTTAGGACAGGTGCATAAAGCATCCTGACTTTGATGGATGCCAGGCAATGGGAGTGTCCCATTATAGCGTTTGAACATTTCAGCCTCTTGCTGGGCTACTAAAAAGAAAAAAAGAACCTAAAATTAGCAAAAGATAATCAAATATTTAAGCCATGAAATGATAACATTTAACAAACAGCCAAAAACTGAACAGTACATTTTAATTGCTAGGTGTCAAGAATGGCAAGATAAAAATTTGTAGGCAATATGAAATCAAGGAAAATTTATAATTTCACATCAATTTTATAATTGATCTTTGAAGGTAATCCAAATTGAGATATAAGCCTAATATATACTTACATACATACATATATATTTCAAATATTTACTAATGATGCAAAATGATAAAAACAATCACTCACAAATACATAGGCCTAAACAATTTTTATCTCTTCCAGTTTTATACATATATCTATGTAAAATATCAAAATGTAAGTATAGTTTAAATTTTTGTCAATTTAAATATAAAAGGTTTCAAATTTTTATAACATAATTACCATTTTAAATGTTTTATAATACATAAGAATTATAATTCTAAAACATTCTCCTGTCACTAAATATTTACGATGTTTTGTCTTTTCATGTTGTAGATATTGCATGAAAACTTACTTTCACAGTTGGCTTTATTTTTGAACATAACTTTTGTCTTGGATTAAATCCCTAGATTGAGACAGAGGCTTGAGTGGTGGGTGTTTTTTGAGAATAGTAGTCAACTATGGTAACCAGTAAGGAGAGGAAGATCTTCACTGCACTATGGTAACTATGGTAACCAGTGATGGGAGGAACATCTTCACTGTACTATAACTATGGTTACTATGGTAACCAGTGATGAGAGGAAGATCTTAATTGCATTATGGTAACTATGGTAACCAGTGATGAGAGAAACATCTTTACTGCACTATGGTAACTATGATAACCAGTGATGAGAAGAACATCTTCACTGTACTTTAGGGTTTATAAAATGCACTCAAATACACTATCTTACTTGACTGGATAAATAAATCAGAAAAAATTAACTCAAAGGAGAAAAATACATAAAGTTATCATTTAAAAACTATTTTCTCAATTATAAAATACTGAAATGGAGGGCTTTCTAAAAATGACATGAAAGGAAAGAAATAAAAACATTAAATCAATGGACAAGCGATTTTATTTTGTATACTCTTAAAATTACAAACAGAAACATGAGGTGGTATGTGTGTGTGCATATCTGTGTGACTGTTTCAGAAAAACTTTTATTATATTTTATAGATTATTCATTATAGGGTTATGTGAGTCATAAAAAGCTATGAAATATCAGTATTATTATGAAAAAATAAGATCAACTTTGTTTCATACCCATTTAAATCTTCAGACAAATAAAGTCCTACACGGCTAGAAATTAAAAAGCAAATGACAGGTAATAAGTTTTTATCTTTTGGGATAAAAATGGAATAAAGGGTACTTGAAATCACTAAATAATGAACAAAACATATAAGGGAAAAAAGGAACAGATTTCTTTGCAAGAAATATTTTTCTATGTAATATAAGACAGGAGAGAAAACAAAGGTACCTAAGGAACAATTTAGGAAGGCATTGACTCCTTAATAGTAGGCCTGTATCTCTGAAAAAAATGTCTGCATGAAATAAAAACAAACAAACAAACAGCAAAAAATACTCATAAGCCACAAGAGCTAGGAACTGACTTCAGTTAGGTTGCAGAACATGAAAGGAATATACAAAAATTAACTGGATGGCTAAACAAAATTAGCTGTCTTTATAATGGTAAACAGACCAATAGAACAGAGAACCCATCACATATAGAGACAAGGAGTAAAGGTGACTGTGAAGGACAAACTTTTCATCAAATGGCATTGGGACAGTTGGACACTTATATGTGAAAAGAATGAACTTTGACCCATACTTCATGCCATGCATTAAAATTAAAATGAAGTACAGATGCAAGCAGAAAACATAGAGTTATGAAAGTTATAAAATGAAACACAGAAAAATCGATCTGGAGCTTTCAGTAAGCAAAAATTTCTTAGATACAGAACTAAAATCCATGAAAGAACAAACTGATAATCTGTATTTCAAAATTTCAAACTTCTGCTGATCAAGGTGTTAAAGTAAATAGAAGACAGGACAAACACTGGGAGGAATATCTAAATCATATGCCAGAGAGCATTTGCATGGAGAACTCTCAAATCAAAACTGAAAAAAAGAAAGAAAAGAAGCCAACTTAAACAAAACAAAACATGGTCACCAATGTAAATGGATACTGAAGAAGCTCCAAAGATGACAGACAGACACCTAAGAAAGCAGTAAACATCACCAATTAGCAGGGATGCACAGATCAGAACTAGGGCATAGCAGCAAGCCTGTCTGTCAGAATGGCTAAAATGACAAAGACCTGCCATGTCAGATTTGGCAAGGATCTGAAGAAGCTGGAACACTTCAAGGGGAAATGTGATTTTTGCTTTTCAGTGAGACAGTCTCTGTATAGTGGAGGCTGGCTTCGAACTCACTACCTGCCTGCCTCCCATCTCCTGAGTAATGAGATTACATGTGTACACTGCCATGCCTAATGGCTTAAGAAAATGCATCTTCAATATGATTCTGACCTTTCATTTTTATGAACTTACATGAAGAAAATGAAAGAATTTTCCAAAATAAAAACTTATAAATGCAGCAGCTTTCTTCATAGTGGCTAAAAGCTACACATAAGCAGAAGTGAATCAATAGACAACAGATGCACAGACTGTGGTAACTCTTGAGAATGGAGCAATAGTAGGCAATTAAAAGTATGAGTTATTGATAAATGATAAAACATAAATGAAATTCAAAATAAGTAAGAATGAAAAAGCCAGATTTAAAAGAACTCAAGGTATATACAGCATCATTTATTAAAAACAATTCTGGAACACGGAAACCAACCCAGAGTGCTTTCCAGGAATAAGAGGAGGAAAGCAATTAAAATGGGGCAGAAAGCAACTCAAGAATGGTAGATATGCTCATTGTTTTGATTTGAGGTGATAGTCTTGCAAGTACATAAATTAACAAAGCACATATTTAAGAACCAGACAGTATATTGTATGTAAATGATACCAATAAAGCTGTATACACACACATACACACACACACGGCAAATGGCACAACAAAGATGAAAGTGGGTAACTGCGTTTGATATGTGGACAGGACCCACAACAATCCAGTTAAAATGAATAATCTAATAGGAAAACAAAGAACTATAGAACATTGCAAAAGAAGAACTATGTAGCAAACAGCTAACAAAGGAGAAAACAGTAGTAAAAAATGCAAATAAAATATGCCTTTTTTCCTGTCTAACTGACTGATGTACTTCAAGACAATTTTTCCTAAGAAATAAATGGATAAGAAAGGTATGCACTTAAACATATACAATTACTGTCTAAAATTATTTAAATAAATTGTTGATATGTGTGTTGGTGAGATAGATAAAATGGAATATCATGGAATATCATCGCTGATTATTAAGCGCAGAAATACAGTTATTGCCATAAAATAATATAAAGTAGGTTTAAAAGTGTGTGTTTGAGAAAGGATCTCTCTATGTAGCCTTAGCTGTCCTAGAACTTGCTATGTAGACCAGGTGTGTCCAAAATTCACATAAATTTGTCTGCCTCTGCCTCTTTGAGTATTGGGATTAAAGGCATGAAGCAACACACCAGATTCTAAAATAATATATACAGCATGAGCATAAAACATGGGGCTTTTTTAAAGTAAAAGAGTTATCTATGAGATATAGTGCCTGTAGAAAATACATATTTTGATATCCATACACAACTTTATCTATGCAAACCGAAGAGGAGAGCCAGCTAATACCTAGAGTTCTCTCTTGAGACCGTGCTGGATGAGTTCCAGAGGACAAGGCCTAGGAGCAGGCCTGCTGACTATCCCAACTGTCAATGACAAGAATTCCTCAGTACCAATTATCTGTCCATAAGTGCAAGAGTTGCCACAGCACGTCAATTTTTTTCTTTTTAAGCATTTGACTCCAGTTCTTTTGCATATATTTTTAAATTATTCCATAGTAACAAGAACATTTCCTTCACCTTCAGTTATTCAAAGAGCTTTAAAAAGGAGGAACTGCAGAGCTGTGGGAAAAGGACTAAAGAGTAGTGCCTCACGTGCTGGCACTTGGAAGGCCTGCCTCTAGAGCAGAGGGCTCTCAGGGCTCAGGAGTCAATGAACAGCAGGTTTGATGATCTCTGCCCTCTCTGTTTTGAAAATTGTGCTATCAACCTTCAATTATTTTCTTGTTGTATGTAAAGCTGCATCAAAGAACAGTCTGTCATTCTAACTTACTAGATTTCTTGAGATTCTGTATTTGCCAGTCACAATTTCATCCTTGTGAGAAGCAGTCACAAGGATGGCCAAGAAGCACACATACTGGTATTACTAAAAAGTTAATGGGATTTAACTATGTTTTCTCCTTTACTTTTCATTAAGCCATTTTTCCTAAGTATTATGATATACTAAATATGTATTACCTTTTCTCTTTCAAAGAGGATTTTAAACTGATAAAAATAGCAAAAGGCACTGACTAAACATGACTTTAAATTTTTTCAAAGTAAGATATATTTAACAATGGTATTAAACTATTCTAAATGGAGCAAAATAACAAAACTCCAAATACCTATGGGTATTTATTTCCATGAAGCCCTGTTAACATTTTATATAAAAAGCTGGACTTCAGGCAGTCATTTCAATACCCGACTGTATCACCAAGTCAGCATCCCCCGTTCCTTGACAAGGACCATCACAGTCTGCAGAAGTATTCATGAAGCGTACTTTCTCAGACTACACACAGATGCTGCTTGTAAGGGCTGCAGTCCCCATACCACACAAACACCGATGAACACAACTGCTTAAGACACTCAGTTTTCAGTGTAAAATAGTTGGTAATAGATGACTTTTGGACTTTCCTTCAAGCTCTATGCTTGTAATAATCTGGAGGCTTCCAAGTTACTTTTAGGCTCCAGTTAGAGATCATGTTGCAATTAGATAGCCCTGTTTTTCTATTTTATCATAGTTTTCCTTTGTGCTGATCAACTCTAAGACTCGGCTCTGATCTAACCTGCTATGTTTAAAGCTCACACTTTTAATATTTTCATCCTCACCCTTTCATCCCTTTTTTTAAAAAATCCCCATACACATGTACTAAAACAGGCTTGGAGAATACAGAGACTCCTTTTGGGGTTCCAACCTCTAGGAGGTGAACCAATTACGGCAAGGAGCTAAGTGGCACGGCAGAGGAAGGGACAAGGTGTCAGGAACATGAAGGTGGCAGCTGTATTTATTTATAAGAATGTTAGGACCCTGAAATGCTTAAAGCTTGACCCCACAGGCTGCCTGCAAATACCCTGCAGTAAGTGCTGCTCCTTCCTGTTGTCTTCTGGCCACACTATACTGCGCAGCTGGAAGTGTGTGACATGGGCCGCTACAGAAAGACCACCAGCATTGTCTACTGAAGCCTGGGCCATGACCTTTGTCAGTTTCTAAGCTCATGCGTTGCTTTATAGTCTCACTGTATCATCTGGTAAAATATGGAGGTAAGATGAAGTGTGTATTAGTTTCACTCCACAGCTTAGAAAGAAGACACATACATACATTTGCTGAGGGTTGAACAAGCCACCCCTCCTGGGTAGAGGTCAGCCCTGGTCACATTGACCCCTCTGCTGTACTTTACCAGGTACCCAGTTAAGCATTAAAAAGGCTCAGAGAAGAATTCATAGCTCTTGTTGATGCTCAAGGCCATCATGTTGATACATTTTTCATATTTCCTTAGTCATTGGATGTTATTGGCTTTAAAAGCCAAGAATCCATTATATGAGAAATAATAAATACTTCAGAATACAATAAAGCAGCTTCAACAGGCCTTAAAATGTGGCAGATTTAAATTTTAATGTCTTCTACTAGGCTAAAAATAAATATTTAAAATCCCATCCTATAATCAGTACTATCTGGTAAAATTTCATAAAAACATGACAATTATAATATCTGAGCCTGATTTAGAAGCATAAATGATAGTAAGCTGTGGCTATTAAATTCCTATCACCTAGATATGAATATCTTATCGTGAAGACAACAGCCAGACAGCCTAGAACCGAATGGTAGCTGTACCAAGAACTATTGCTTCATTCTTCTGTGGCTTGAGTTTCACTATTTACAAAAAGGTGACAATCTTTTTCAAGTATTTTGGAAGTATTCTTTAAGAAAGCACATGATATCAAATTTACTAATGATGCCTTTCTATATTTTCATAAAATTTAAGAAATAATTCTATTGCATAAGAATTTTAACTTATAATGCAAACATGTACTGAACAGAAACTATGCTAAACTTAGTACTTTATAAACACTATAGGCAATTATCAGCTTGAGAGATGGGGTCTCTTCCAGCAAAGGTTAGCCCTGAATGTTCTATGTACCTCAGGATGACCTAGAAGTCATAACCCTCCTGTCTCTATCTGCCAAGTACTACAATTTCAGGCATGCACCTGTGCTCAGCTATAACAAATTTCATGAACCAAAAGGTATGTATTTTCTGCACTATGGGAAAGTGCTCCATGGTGTGAGAAGTAAAGCCACCACAGTGACAATGCAGGTCACTGATGAGCACAAATTCTACGACTGTAGGAATGGTCTTCCAGTTTGACTAAATGAGCACAAATTCTATGACTGTAGGGATGGTCTTCCAGTTTGACTAAATGAACACAAATTCTACGACTGTAGGGATGGTCTTCCAGTTTGACTAAATGAACACAAATTCTACTACTGTAGGGATGGTCTTCTAGTTTGACTAAATGAACACAAATTCTACGACTGTAGGGATGGTCTTCCAGTTTGACTAAATGAACACAAATTCTACGACTGT
>LOEQ01001541.1:261014-285028 GCA_001685075.1 Bramus lutescens
AAAAAAAGAACTGCTTCTTTTTCCTTGAAAATTTCAGAAACTATTTTAAAGTAACCTAGCCATTCTGTTTCTTTTGAACTGTATATCATTAAAACTTAGTAAAACCACATATGAACTTCATTCTCAGAAAATATATTTTGAGCAAAATACCTTTGCTAAAAAATAAAGTATAGGGCAAAACAGTAATAAGTTAATTAAACATTAAAATTTTAATGAAAAATGTAAAGATTATATAAACTACTGATTGCAGTCTGTATTCAGTGAGTAAAACTCTTCAGAGACTGAAATAACTCGTTTCTGTTGTATCTAAACCATTCAAAAGAACTGTACCAAGTCTTAGATGGCTTGAGGTTATTTAACTTCTTCCTAAGCTTCCCCTTTTTTAAAAATAGGCAACAAAGAGTTTGGAGAATATGTTGAAACATTTTCAGCTTAAATTCTTTTTGCAAAGGTGTATTATATCAAAACTGTGCTTTAAAAATGCTGCATAAACTAACTGCTTTCATGTGCTGTTACTCAGATATCATCATTTCTGAGAAGCTCACCCAAACCCTTCCTCCTGCACGCTAAGACAATGTGGATACAACAAGCTTTTAACCTTCCGTATTTAATGCTTTAGTACAGTTGGGCTGGGATGGCATGTGGGTTAATAATAGAAAAGGCTGACTAACAGAGTAAAGGGAAGACTGTCTTTTCCAATTCCATTCCACAGAGAGATGCTACTGGCTGTTAAAGCATAAATTCCTGTAAAGTTACATGGCTACTGGTGGATGAGCATAAACACAAATATTAATTTTGGTTTCTTCAACTAGAGTACATCTCATTTTACAGGGCACCGTTACAGCCACTGTCTTAGAGTCCTTAGAGCTCTCTTTGGGAGGGGGGCACTATTAGTAGAAGTATCGTTCAAGAGATGAAAGAGTGGAGGGTCAGGAAGGCAGGAGGCAGTAGCTAAGGTCACAGAAGTGAGCAGAACAGGCCCTGAGATCTGTGCTACTGTCCAGCTAAAGCACCTCCTTCTTTCTGAGCTTGGAACTCTTCTAGCAATGAAGAGAGGGGAGCTACTTGAAGACAAACCCGAGCGGAACTTAACTAATCTTCACAGTGAAATTTCAAAAGTCTAAAAAATAAATTATAAACTGAATGAAGATGGTTGTGAAATCGCCTAAGAGTCTGAGGCAATAACTGTGCTCTCTTTTCCTGGACAGTAGTTCCAATTCTATAGTAATCAGGGGCAATTCTTTTGTCTACGGGAAAGCTAGAATGGGGCAGGTAGCTATTTCAGGATACTGCTTAGAATGAGATGTCAGCTTTGGACATTGGGGGGCCTGTGAAACCCATTTGGCCGTCTCTGTAACAGGGCAGCATAACTTTGCTAACAGCTGCTAGTATACCTAAACGGCATCCATTGCCTGATAGCTCTATCACTAGCCTCAGCACTTCCTAAACTTGAATATGAATGCAGAAATCATTTCTTCTCTATAAGGATCATTAAGAGAAAAACCTTCATTTCCTGCATTCATTTTAAAGATAATTTATTGAGAAATGTATTATTATAATCTGTACCTTCAGGTTTACACCAGCTCAGTTGTCTAATCACATGTAATAACACCCACACAATTGTATACTTACATGCATATAACTACTATATATATATCATTCTAGCTTATCAAAATACTGAATGATGTTATATCATACTCAAATTAAAGAAAAGAGAATAATAAAGACTTTTTTTTACAATTAATATATGAAGGTTATAGAATATTTCTGAGAAATATTGTGCAATTAGAAAAGCAAAATCCTAATTTCAGAACAGAAAATAAATATTCAAAAAACAACATAAATCCAAATAATTTTTATAATAACTTATGCCATCTTTTTGGCTATATAGTATAGTCAAAAAGACTATGTTAATTGAAAGGACTGCTAATAAATTTTATACTATTCATGCTATCTGGTCCATTATAAAAGTAACCATTACTTCATTTGTATAAGCAGTGGACTTACCATGGAAATCATAAACATAAAGAAGAACTGGCTCACTCTGCCCAAACGCACAAAATGCAACCATATTTTCAAACGGATGGTAGGATATGTCTCGGATAGTTGACTTGAATGGCAGGTCTGAATACATTGCTACTTGTTCTCCTAAAGAGAAGAAAAGGCAACAGCTTGTACTATGTCACATATTTCTCATTCCAAGATTATTCTGTTCTTTACGTGAAAATACAGCATGAGGCTCACATTATTTGCATAAAAAGCTCATATACTTGTAGGTGCTGAGCACCACTGTGATAAATAATTATCTCTATTTTGCATTTTATTGGCTTTTTTCTGCGTTTTAATCCAAGCTTTTCAATTTGGGGGAAAACAAAACACACATGAAGTGTTCTGATGGGAACAGGTATATATGCCTGAGAGAGACCTGAGAAAAGTGAGAAAACTTTAAGTAACAAAGAATTTTGCAAAACTGGGGAGGGATCATAAAACTCTGTAGTTGAAGAAATTTTCTAGACAGGGAAGAATTGGCAAGGGCTCAATTTTTCTGTTTTACTTTTTCTCCTAGAGGCTGAGGTATTAACTGCTTGAAAGGTCTGTCTTATATCTAGAGCTAGAAGACACAAACAGAAGTCACTGAAACCTAGGAAATCAGCCAGAAGTCAAAAGGCACCAGAAACATTCATCAGAAATCATAAGTGCTGACCCACCTATCTACTCACTTACAATTCAGCTTACAGTGCTCTGTGTTTTGTATTACAGTATTCATGAAATACTTTTCAAGCATCTGCACTATCTTATAGGTACAAAAAGAATAAATCTGGATTTATAATGTGAAATTCTAAATTTACAAAGACATTAAAGCAATCAAGAACAAATTTAATATGTACTTAGAATACAAATGAATTTAATCAAAAGCTATTTGTTGTGGACTGATAAAAACATTCCCTATGGGCTCATATGTTTGAATATCTAAGTGCTTGGCTTTCAGCTGGTACTGCTTTTGAAGGTTCTGAAACGTTTAGGTGGAAGAGGACGTAGATGAGGGGAGGAGGAGGTGGAGGAAGAGGAGGTGGAAGAGGTGGCACTGAGGATGGGCCTTGAAGTTTTCTAGTACTCCTATTTCCTGTTCACTAGTCAGTCCTCTTCCCTCTCTCTCCCTCCCTCTGTGTGTGTGTGTGTCCTCACCTTATATCTTATTTGAGACAGAATCTTTTGCTTGCCTCTTCAGAGGCCAGACTAACTGGTCCAAGAGCTTCTGGTGTTTTTTTCCACCTCTGCTTCCCTTTTGCCATAGGAATGCTGGGATACAGATAGGTGTCACTGTTTCTGGGTTTACATGGTTTCTGGGGATTCAAACTATATCCCCACACTCACACGGCAAACACCTTTTTTTATTTACTGAACTATTTCGTCAGCCCCTGACTCTCTGCTTCCAACTCGCCAATGTGAGCAGCAAACTCCTGCTCCTGCCAGTATGCCTTCCTCACCATTGACGTTATATCCCTGGAGCTGCGAGCTAAAAGCACACCACTCCTTCCTTACATTGCTTCTTTCAGGGGTTTTGTTACCACAGTGAAAAAAGTAACGAATATACTACCCAATTGTAAAACATGAAGTCAGATTTAAAACATGAAGGCAGATTTTTCTTAAGAATATCAAAAACCATAGTTTTCACATTCTTTAAACTTTCTATCCCATTCCCTAAAACACTTTTTCAAGATCAATAAACATTTACCTGTCTCTGGGTTCCAAACATACACTATTCCATCCTCACTCCCCGAGAAGAGGAAAGTCCCACAGGGGGTCAAAGTGCTATGGATCTTCTCCCGGTAATTTGAGGCTCCAACAAATTTCCTTGTCACTAGTCTATAAACAAGCAAACGTGCAAATGTAACCCATCTTAACTGTTTAAAGACTAGTGGAGGAGAAATGTTCGTTGTAAATACTGAATTTAGGCATTCTGTGATGAAGACTCAAGAAACAAGAGTCATTTTCATGTTCCTTTCTAATTTATGTGACCCATTTCTTCTCTCCTCTGCTGAGTCCTCATAATAAAGAGAAATATATATAAAACACAAACTACCTATATGTTCTGACCTAGAGCAACCGCTGAGATTGTTTCAGCACTCCCAGGGTGTCAGATAACACAGACTGTATTATGTCAATGGACTTATGTCATTGTCCAGATGTATCTTAAGAAATGTTCCACTGTTTGACGTTTAGTGTAGTTTTTGCTTTCTCCTACCATGAACATGATTTCCATAACAATCTTGCTGCAGGTATATGTATGTATTTTTTAACATTTTCAATTTAAATTTCCAGTCCTTGAGTTACTGAGTGAGACAGTTCTGGAGTCCTTGCAGTGTGTTTCTTGACACCTACTTACTGACTCTCTCACTCCTCCACAAAGCCTTAGGGAGAGGATACACTATTTCTTCCACCTGAGAAACGAGGAAGGGGAAGAAAAAGTAGCAGTTGACTCTTTTCCTGCCTATGAACCCAGATATGATATTATAGGGCTTTAAAGGGAATAATTTGGTCTCTTAATCCAGTCCTACATTCTATTTTTTTTTCTTTTTTGAGACGGGGTTTTGCTGCAGCTTTGGGGCCTAACCTGGAACTAGCTCTTGTAGCCCAGGCTGGCCTCGAACTCAGAGACCCACCTGCCTCTGTCTCCTGAGTAATTGGATTAAAGGCGTGCGCCACCACCGCCTGACCTTACTTTCCATTTTTAAAAAACTTCCCTGTTAGTATTCCTTGTCAAGAAACCTCAGCTTGGGCTACCCATCTGCCTTGAGCACATCCCCAGTCTGCACTTTGTTTCATTCTCTACCCTACTGAAAACCTCTATCGTATCTGAGTTATCCATCCTTTAGGACGGAACTCAAATGCTAGTCTTTCAACAGAACCTTAACAGAAGGTTAAATTACAGCTGTCATCTTTATTGTTGCTGTAACATATACAGTAATTATACCTTACTTTTAAATTTATTAAGATACACATATTGAGAGCTGACTTATTTATTTGGTATGCCGTGGATGTAAAGTGTAGAAAAAGGAATATTCAGATTCCAATACCAGATCTCAAGTTTTTTTGTTTATTTGACATAGGGTTTCTCTGTGTATCCCTGGCTCTCCTGGCACTTGCTCTGTAGACCAAGCTGGCCTCGAAGTCAGATTCCAGATCTCAAGTTTTAATCTAAGTGTTTGCTGTTGTAATGTGAAAGGTAATGACTAGATTATAAACTTCAGATGTAGTAATTTTGCTGTCAGTTTCCCACACTACCCATGCCAGGGTCTTGGGCTATTATGTTTAAACACTGAAGGGCTAATAGCACTAAAAAGATATGTGTGGGATTAATTCACATAGAATGATATGTGTATTTCTAAATAAAATAAGAAACCCATGAGATAGCTTTCTCTTGTTTGTTTCACATGGAATTCTAACACCAACAAAGAGACACACTAGTAGTCCATACTGTTTTTGCCATACTCCACTAGTCTTCTATATTAAGGTATTTCCCACCCCTTTCCTTTGCTGAAGTAAAGCAGACAAAGAGGCATTAACCAAAAGCCATCTCCTTCACAACCTCCATTTATTGTGTATTATAACACACAGTATTATAATCTCAGTAGTATCATGTAAACAAAAGGTGTCTCCCTGTTGATGGTATGAGTGCCTGCATTTCATTGCAAACATAAAAACAGCTGATTCCATTTTAGCCTCAGAGAAATTCAAACAGCATTAAGTAACTCTGTTGCGCAGGCTGTCTTAGCTATAGCACGCTTAGGAGCAGCTCTGACTTTCATCCATTAGCTGGAAGAAGCAAAAAAAAAAAATCTCTAAAGATGATGCCCCCAGTACACAAAACTTCTGGCTCAAAAATGTTGCTGCATTTTATAAATGTAAAGGAATCAACTGAAGTAATTCTCCTGTTACTACTAAAACACTTACATCCGCAGATCCATGATCCTCAGTGTGCTGTCTTTGGTGTGGATTAATAAACGTTTTCCACTGGGGTGGACCTCCAGATAACTTATTGGAACTCCCCTGAATTCAGTCTCCTTGATTTCCTAAAATGGTGCCCCAAAGGAAAAGAAAGTCAAACTATTGCTACTGAAGTGTTTGTTTATAAAGGACAGAATGAATTTTAAAATGTCATTTCCAGCTGAAATAGCACCATATCCATACAATGCCAGCACTTGTGAGGCTGAAGCAGGAGGACTGCCATGAGTTTGGTTACCATGGGCTACAATATAAGAGGATTTCTCAATGAAATAAAATAAAATAAAAAATGAACCAAAAACTCAATTCTACTACACTGAATATTTTAAAGTTATTAGTAACAAGGAATTTTATCAACTTTAATTTATATTTAAGAAATAAAAAATGATAAACTGTATTATTTGTTATATAGTGCTATGTTCAATTATTATGCGTTCTATCTGATACTCACTTCCTCAGTTGGTTCTCAGTGTCAGTCAGTCTGAACACAAGTGCTCCACACACATCTCCTCACATCATCTTTTCTGTTCTTGTCATGTAAAAATTACTTCCATACTTGGTAAATTTAAAACTGACTTGGAAGTCTTAGTTAGATTCAGACTTTCCTTATATGTTGGGAGCTGCAGACTCTCAGCCCCTGAATGTTCTATGGCCCCTTGACTGCTGGAGTAAACAACTTGCTTTTCTATGCTTGCAGCTGCTCTGAGCATGGAACCCTCAAGAGTTCCTGATAACAAGGAAGTGGTTTCTGGTGGGCTTGCAGCTGAAAACCCCCAAGAGCTAGGGCGTGGCCACTAGTAAAGGAGAGCACTATATAAGCTGCCTTGGATCATAATAAAATTGTCATTCTTGCTTCAAGAGTGACCCGTATCTCTGTGTGTTCTTTACTCCCCAGACCCTTGCCCAACCACAGTTCCAGGTAGTGCAGGTGCCACACTTATAAACGTCCACTTTCTATAAGAAGAATGTGCTACTGGCATAATATTTTCATTATATGATTTGTAATCATTGTGGAAAGGCTTTGACTACACCCCTCCCTCTGTTCCTTGCAGTTACTTGTGGCAGCTAATGAAGATACCTAACTTATAATGTCATGTAGGATACCAAAACTGAAGAACTAATCTGCCTAAGCCTTGCATAAGAACTACTCTTCCTCACAATAAAAATTACTTATAGTAAATAAACTATGTATGGGTAAGACCAGAAACTATAAAGCTGTTAGCAACAAAGGGGAACGCTTCTGAGCATTAGCCTTGGCAATAGTTTTTGGAAGGGAGATGTTGGGGGAAGGTCAATGCCAAAATGTAGGGCCACAAAAATATAAGTAAATGGGACTCCATTAAACTAAAAGGCAGGTGCATTGCGGAATAAGCAACAGCATGGACAGCAGTACATATACTTGGAAAATAATTTGTAAATCATCTACCCGATAAGAGATTAATCCTTTCACACATAAACTTATAACCAGAAAAAAAAACAAGTAACCTGGATAAAAAAAAATGGGCAAAAGAATCGAACAGACATATCTCCACAAAGGACATAGAAATGGCTGAAAATACATGAACAGATGTTCAATATCATTAAGGAAATTCATCCATCATCCATCCATCCATCCATCCATCCATCCATCCATCCATCCATCCTCCATCTATTTTCTCTCCTCTCCAGTATTAGTATTATTCATCCTTACAAAACAGAAAAGATTTTCATTTGTCACAACAAAAATGAGTCTGGAAGGCACCACGTAAAAAATATTGCCAATACTGCATTCTCAATTTTATGTGGAACTTAAAAAAATCAAATGCGTAAGAAACCAAGTTACAAAGGAAACAGAAAGCCTTAGGTCAGGACACACTGTACAGTGAACAACTCTGGTCATGTAGTATGCAATATGAAGGCTACATGCAATGAGATTGTAGTGAATCATGAAAAATGTACAGATGAGCTTCTGGTCACAGAACAACTGAAAGGGCAACGTAACAAGATGGTTTGAGTTGATTCGATTCACTATAGCAACAGTTTTACTATGTGCACTCTCATAACCATACTACAACCTTTAATGTACAGAATAAACATTTTTAAAAAATGATTACCAAAGATCTTTCTTGGTATTGCCACAGGAAGAAAAAAACTGCAAATGCAAAATAACTTAGGTGTCAGCGATGCTAGTACCAGGCTGAGCAGAGCTGTCTCCCCAAATAACTTTGGTTAAAGTCCAAAGAGTCTAAGGAAAGTCCCTCAACCTGGGGCAGAACTCTGAATCAGCCTTCTTCTCATGTGAGCTTTGTATTTTTCATCTAGAGGTTCTCCTCTTCAGTGAGGGGACTAAACCTACAGTGGCAGGCAGGCATCCTGCTGCTGCCCTAAGATCAGCGGCTGAACCCCTGCTGCCATCCAGTTCTAGGATCTATCAACTCTCGTTAAACATCACAGAAAACAGTAAAATACCGACACTACAGACAGGAAGTTGAGTGAGCTAAACTATCACAAATGAGAGATGGAGAAGCCCTGAAGGAGAGCTGAGCAACTAGAACACATGCAAAAGGGCAAAATCCAAACCAATGTGGGACCAGTGTCGGGTACGAATCTGAGAAAGCAATGGCAGATAGGGGTTATCTGTGACTTCCGTCCTTCAAACTGTTCTGAACCATAGCCATGCTAAACTAAAACACACTTGTTTTGGAACCTGTGTAAGGCTAGCTAGAAGTCTGCACATGGCCACTTCATCTTTAGGGGCAGATGAGTGAGTACCTCAGCACTTCCCATACTGCTGGCAGAAGACAGCTAAGGATAAAATCAATCCCCTGTTTACCATGTGCATTCACTCCTAAAAGGACACACCAGCTCACTTCCTATGTTTAGTTCTGACTGTTTCAAATAATGCTAACATGTAGATTTTCAAGGCAAGCTGATGTCTGAGTTTAAGACACCTGTTTTAAGGTGTTTAAATACTGTTAACACTGTTTAACCTAATACTGCTTAAATGATTTAATACTGTTTAAGACACTGTGTTAAGACAAGGAAACACAAGAACTTTAAAGCCAATAACTAAGTTGGCATTGTAGGTTCAAATGATTGAAAATTGGTGCCTTTATTAGAGACTTAGCAATCCAGTAAGTGTTCATGTAATTAGAAAATTTTTTTTAAAATGTAATGTATGAAATCAGGCTACATGATGAGTCTTAAGGTGTCCCTTGTTCATCTGACAGACCAGATAAGAGTAACTAAAGACAGGATATTTTTGATAGATCTGATAGACTTGATTTAACTGAAATTTACAGAACTTTTTTCAAACATGTTTGTATCTATTGTCAAAATTTATTAAAAAATAAAGAAAAATATGCAACAGGTAGAAGCTATAACAATATAATAATATATAATAAACATAAGATCAAGCTTACCAATCCATTTATCTTTAATTAAAAAGAACTAACAAAATTGCTTACAGACCATAAAACTCTTTCCCAAATGGAATGCACTCCATTTTTACTTCAATTGGGAACACATTTCCTTGCTAGTTTCTATCATTAGCAAGTTTCAAATGAAGCAGTTATTGCGATTAAGTGACAGCTTCTCATCATCATTACACTGCTCTGACACAGAGCACTGATGCTGTTCTTAGTGACTGCAGAGACTGAGGAGAAAACACAGGCTACAGTAACAGAAAATTAGCTGTTGTTTATGTGCCTATGCCACTGTGAACTTCAGTGAATGCCACGCTGCAGCTCGGACCTCAAGAGATGACAAATGGGATGAGGCTGGAACTTAATGGGAGAGTCGCTGCCTACAATGTTCCAGGCCCTAAACATAAAGAATAAAGTGTGGCCCAAAGGAAAAACCTTCACTGAGGTGAGATCAATCAACTATCAGAAAGACGTGAGAGTTAACTAATGACTATTAATCTTTAGCTGCCAGGAAGACATGATAATTGGTTTTTGGACAGACAGAAGCTTAATTTTTCAAAGGACAGACTAGGATGACCTTATGGTCTTTTAGAGCCCTGTGTTTGATTCTCCTCAGTTTCCTTCGTGGTTTCTCAAGGTATGAAATGGGGTTCTGTACCTTATTTATCGTCCAGTGGCGCACTGAGTGCTGCAAATCGGTCACTTTCACGTAAGTGTCCCAAACAACAATCACCCCAATGCAGTCTCCTGAATACATATGATGACCTATTGACAACAGCAAATTACTCACTTAAGAATGTCGCAGAAGCTAGAACACGGTATAAAGTTGGAGGAGCCATATTCCAGACTAACAAGCAAAGCATTGAATTGCCAATGAAAGGTTTTTCAGTAAAAAGTTAAAAAGAAAAAGACAGCTCACACTATAATCCCAATTATCTTTAAGAAAATTCACTTTTAAAGAGCATTTTTGGTAACATTTCCCTCTGTCATTTATCTGAATATGAATACAAAAAGAAATGAGCAATATAACTACATGTATAGCACCCATATACTCATATCCAAATTATTTGAATTGCCCAACATGTATCTGTATTTATCATTATTAGACTATGTAACTTTTTATCTACCTAGGAAAATACCTGTTCTAATATATACTATTAACATAATCCCAGTGACCATCAAATTTAAAATGATCAGAGAATTAATAAAACCATAATAACAAGTATTAATATCAGTCTTTAAAAATTGAGTGGGACTCAGAAAACATTATGGTCATGCAGGAATACGTTACACATCATTGCTAACAAATATGGTTATTTAGCACTGTGAATGTAATACTTTACAAAATAGCTTATTCAACTGGTGAATACTGCTATGTATTAGAATGCTCTTCTTAATTCCGAGCAAAACCAAAAAACTGTCCTTAATTTACTAGAATATCTAAAGCTGATCTGAGTATCAGTTCAGTAACACAAATATTAATGCAAGCTCTCTCAAGTATCACCTATTAAATAAAATAATCTCTCTCTTCAAGTAACTATCCTGACTTAGAGCATATTCTGTGATATACCTTCATCATCAAAACAGATGGAGTTGACAAAACTCCTGTGAACATCAAGCTGGCGGACTAATATGGGAGTATCTTGTCTCATATCAATTTTCCATATCCTTATTATAGAGTCATAGCATCCCGTAACCACCAGCTCTCGTGTAGCTGGATGGAACTTTGCCGTGTAGACAAAAGAAGGATGAGGTAAGACTCGGAAGGTACTTGTACTGTTTATTTCATTCTTCCAAACCCTGGAAAAGGATAGAAAGTAACAGGCTGATGAAAATTCTTAATGTTCTTTAACTGTCTTTAGAAGAATATAGCCAATAAAACTTACGTAAGCAAATGCCAAACGTTAAACTTACATAAATCAATATTTATAATAAAAATATGATAATGACCACATATTAGATTATCCCACCATTTTAAAAGGCAATTTCTCATGAAATATATTTTATCTGTAACTATAACCTATATTGTAAAATTGAAAACTTATTTTCACTAGGAAATAATCTTCTTTTAAAACCAGTTTTGACACTGGGTAAATATGCACTGAATAGCTGGTAAAACATTATTTAACACAATATGCATTAAAAGATAGGTAAGAGGACTGAAGAGATGCTCAGAGTTCTGGTTGGCTTTCCAGAAGACCCAGGTTAGGTTCCCAGAACCTATACAGTGGCTCACAACCATTTGTAATTCCAGTTCCAGGAGATCTAAGACACCCTTTTCTGACCTCTGCAGGCACTTAGACTGCATGTGATGTACATACATACACTTGGGAAAAACACTCAAACACATTATATATATAATTTTAAAAGACAGGAAGAAACTTTGAAGTACTTTCCCAATAGGTTGTATGTACTCCTGAAAATGTGGAGGCCAAGAGAACTAGAGAACCCAGTAACTTTTAATTTGTATTTCAAAGCCTAAATAATATACATACAGATCCTAAACACTTAAACATCAAAATTAAATAAGAAATTTATTTTAAAATGTGTATGTGTGTGTGCCCATGTGACACATGAAAAGGCCACAGTTTGACCGTGGATATGTTCCTCAAACATTTCTGAACTTTACTTTTTGAGACAGATGTTCACTGATTGGCTAGATGGGCTGTCCAGAAAACTCCGGGGATCCTTCCGTCTTCTGTTATCACAGATGTGTGCTGCTGCGACTGGCTTTTATGTATACATCATGGGGATCTGTATTCCTTGTGCTTGTACGCAAACACTTTATCAAATCAACTGGTCTATGTCCTACTCTATTTGATTAAAATAATCATGGTATTTTGACAGAGAACAAGCTCTCCTATACTAAGTATTACCTTTATGCTTACCACTCCATTTCTTTTCCAAATGTGTGTGCATGTGTAAAATGGGTGAAATCTAGAAATGTATAGTAGGCTCTATGAGTATTAATCATTGGGTATTTTATAAGATGTATTAAGTTATTGGAAACAAAAGGACATTTTTTTTTCAAGACAGAGTTTCTTTGTAGCTTTGGACTCTGTTCTGGAGCTCCCTCCGTAGATCAGGCTAGCCCCAAACTCACAGAAATCCCTCCTATCTCTGCCTCCTGAGTGCTGGGATTAAAGGCATGTGCCACCACCGCCTAGCAAAAAGAATATTTGTCTTGAAATTTTTAAATTTCTGTCTAAAACACATGTACCAAATTACAAATAAAAGAAAAAATAGAGTCAGCTATTCAATAGAGACATTATGCATTTTCTCAGTAGCTGATTAAAATATATGCAAATTACTAAAGGGACAAACTAATAATGAAAGGATGAAAGAATGTTCAGGTGAAAATCAAGCATACATGTCACTGCCAAAAGATTTTATTGAAAAAAGCATATTTCAATGAACATATGCTACATATAGAATTGACACAAAATAACAAAACTGCTCATTTGAAAGGAATATTATGATATTTAAAAGTAAAATTCTCATTTGATTACTAATAAATCTTGGTGTTATTATTTGACATACTATACATAACAGAATAAAATGAAAACCTTCAAGAGGATTCAATACTGTGTGTGTGTGTATTTTAAATGAAGCTTTTTGTGGAAAAACTGAACTTGTTAGTTCATGCTTTTATGTAAGAGTAGACTCCAACATCAAAAGAAATGTATTAATAGTTTGTAAGCCATTCATAAACACCAGATACAAATTATTAAAGAGTAGATGAAAATGCAAAAAAAAACCCCTTTGGACAGGAAAGAAAATGCACATATGAAAAAAATAGTTAAACCAGTATGTGTGAAATGGGATATAACTCAGGACACATGAGCCTACTGCAGAGCCATTACAGGTTTTTGTCTTTCTGTTTGTATTAGAAGCTACTGACTTGAGAAAAACCAGATTCTTCTAGAAGCATGTATAGGAGAAAATAAGCTAAAGCCATATGGCAAGGAGCTAGCAGGTCAAAAATGGTTACCTGGTGAAAAAGCAATGGAAACACGTGAATGTGATTTCAGGAAAACAGATAGAAGGCAGAGGCAGAGGATTCACAACTTGCCACTTGTGAGCTGACCAACCCTCCTAACTTCCTTCTGGCTATCACTTCCTCATTACTAACATCCTCCTATCTCTTTCAGAGGCCTCGTCATCATTTTAGTCCTAGTTATAATGCTTTTTTCTTCACTCAGCGCTTTCACAAAACTTTTTATGATCTATAGAGTTTAATTCATGCCAATTTTAAAGGTACTTAGAGAAAAACATAATGAACGATATGTGACGTATGGATACCCATGGTGAAATCTTAGTTGATTTAAAATGTTTTAAATTGTGTGTGTGCGGGGGGGGAGGGGCGGGATTCATGTACCACTGCACACATGTAGAGTAAGCAGACAATCTGCATGTGTTGGTTGTCTCCTTCCACTGTGTGGGTCCCAGATATCCCAGGTTTACAGACTAGTTGTCTTTACCTGACGAACTTATTCACCAGCACTCTGGGCTGGATTTTAATTAATTAAGGAGTCTATGCCCATAAGTTTCATTAAGAGATGCACCAATATAAAACTGGGTCCATTGATAGACATTATGGAGACCATCCATATATCCAGTGAAAATTTTTATCATAAATTGAAGTCAGCAAATAAAAGATGATGAAACTGATGCATCTAATGTCTGGACCTGCTGCTAGTGGATGAGAAAAAGGAACCGAGAGACTGAAAGATAACTCAGCAGGGATGAAGGCTCAGGAGACTTGCACCTTAAAAGCCTTTGTCATGGCTCAGCAAACTGAGACCTTTTCTCTACTGTTATTACCCACCTCTAGATAGAATGGTTGTCCTAAAAGAGTAAGCCAATCAACAGCTTTAGTACATTTAAGGGAGTAATAACTGCTCCAGACTGAGAGACGGAAGTAAATTGTCATTAATTATCACTTTTCACTTAAATATAAACTGAACAATGGTGACATACTGACCAATAGTCATTTTACACAGAAAGGGAAGTTAAGGTTAGCAGTAGAAGGAGCCCAGCACTAGAAATCACAGGGCTCATTAAGCAAGAACAGGAGGCAGGGAAAGTAACTGAGAATGAAGTTAGTGCAGGTCACAAAAAGATAGCAGTGTGGTTCCCCAGGCGGTAGAGAGCGTGTGTCTACCTAGTCTAAATTACAGAGAGAAAGAATCTCGAAAACCTTTTCTTTTTAGATCATGAATATTCAAGGTTAAACAAGAGCTAAAAGAAGTAAATAACGTTTAAAAATTAGCTCTTAGTATTTTTTTGAGCCAGATGTGATGGCCATTCTGGTAATTCCTTCACAGAGAAGGCTGAGGAAGAAAGATTTCATATTTGAGGTCAGCCTGGGCTACAAGAAAGACTGTGAAAAAAATCATACAATAAATAAAATGTTGTGTTGTGATCCATATTAAATTGAAAGGGAATAAGTTAAGACTGATTTCACGAAAATGCAAATATTTAACAAGCCATAAAGCTTTACGGTATGTATGTAATTGGGTCCGTTACTAGTTTATACCTACCTACCGAACACTATGGGTTCAGGCCCCTATACCTAGCCTACAATGAAGATAGAATCCTCAGTTATAGTATAGGACAAATATCACATACTTCTTGCAAGATATTAGTTGCAACATAATCATTTAAAAACATCAAGGGCCAGAAATGATATACATTAAATAAATAAAAGAGAGTCAAGACAATTGGCATCAAGTTTTACTGCTGTCTAATTAGACAGTATGTATGATGCACAGCTATGATGATCAGAGGCATAGCTGTCTCTCTATATTCTCTTAGCTTTCTTTGATGGCAAACAACACAGACAGTAAGAACTTCTGGAACGTATACCAACCTGGCAGTGCCATCAGATGATGAAGTAACGAGATAGCGATCATCTTTTGACCAGTCAAGATCATAAATAATATTGAGGTGGCCACACAATTCTCTCATGAAACGTCCAGAAGGAATTTCATATACTAATAAAAATATTTAGAAATCAAATGTCTAGGATATCTTTAATTCAACAAATATATAAATTCACAACTTCTAATAATTAAGAAAAAGTTAAGCATTGTCTGAAAAATTAAAGTAAAAAATATTTACAATATTAACACAATTTCAAAACACAAGAACTGTTTTAATTTGATCTCAGGAGTTTACACAAAATTTTTATATGCTAAATTTTGACAATATTCTTTAATATGATATCAATTACTCATATTGCTTGAATCCCCAAAGAACTTTTCATAGTCAATTTATTAGTAAAAACTAAATAATATTTACATTGCAATTCACTTTAAATAATTTATAACAGGGTTTCATGAATAAGGTATTACTTTCCTCTAAAATCAATTAAATTCCAAAAACTTTTGGATGTAATGAGAAATATAAACTATTGCATTGTCAGAAAGAAATTCTAATAGTAAAATGTTAGAGCGCATAATGGAATTAGCAGCAAATAAGTTGAATAGACAAAGCAAGGTAGTATTAGGGCAGATACTCAAGGAAATCTAAACTGAGTGCTTAACAACGAACAATATCCAAGACTCTACTTCCACCTAGTGGTGAAATCAACCACCTTTCAGACAACTAAGCAGTTCAGAACCCAGAGCAAAATCAGAACTTTGGAAAATCTAATCCCCTGTAAAAGAAAAAAGACTTGCAAATGGCATTACAGAATTCAGAATTAACCATACATGGCTTGGGAGAGCTGGAGGAACACTTATTTGAGAAAACGGTTGTTTCAGTAAGAACACTGAGCTTTGTGTTTTTACAACTATCCAATTCCTCTTTCCTAAACAAACACTAAAGAAACCGTAAAAAACAATGAAAATCAGAAGCCCAGAAACCACTCACTGATGCAGAAGAGGTCTGAAGCTCCCAACAAACAACTCTAGTTCAAAGAATTCTTCCTATTTGATGACCTGTCCTACTCAAAGCAGGCTCCAAGGCTTAGTTAACTACTTTGAGTAGCTTCCCCTAAGCATCTGCTTCTAGTGTGCATGCAGAAACAACCAGGGGCACCCTCTAAAGCTGTGGTTGCTTTAGAGGTTGATACCAGCTGGGGATAAGAAGCAGCTCACTAAAGAACACAAAATCTAAATACAAGCAGAACCTGGAATGGGATGGCTATGGGGAACTATAGACAGCTTCAAATTATTGCTAAGAATCTAGGTTCCTCACACAAGTATGTAAAGGCAACATGCATGACCAAGAAAAACCTAGGAGGTTTTATCTTTATGTGGGTGGCCTGAAGAAGCTTGGCACAAACAGGAAGATAAGGCTCAGGGACTTTTTCAAATTGTGTGTTAAATAACTGAAAGAATATCCCAGAATAATGCTCCCTGGCAAAGGGCAGCATCAGACTAGCTGACTGGGTACAGTCTACAGAGGATTAATAACACAGCAGAGAACAAATTCTTTACAGAATTTGTCTAGGAAATTAACTGCACAACCAGAAGCAGTAGCACAGCTTAGTTAGGAGAAGGGAGAATAATGGAAACAGAGCTATACTGCACTATATTACTTTAAATACCCAGTATTCAATATAAAGTTGTGACATGGAAACAGGCAAACAAACAGAAAAGTATAGCTACACACAGGAAGAAAAAGCAGTTAGCAGACACTGTCCATACAGAAACCTGGGAAGCCCAGTTATGATCTTTCTTAGCAAGACAATTAAACCTATCAATGTCATATGGTCAAAGACCTAAAGAAAGCCTAAGGCTCTCCTCACCAAAAAAGAAAGCATAGGTAAATAAACAGAAATGCTAAGGATGAACCCAAAAGAAGCTTTGGAATTGAAAAGTATAATCACTGAAATAAAGAATTCAAGAGAATGGCTCAACAACAGACCTGAACTGGCTGAAGAATCATTAAACCTGATTTTAGGGGAACTGACACTATCTAATCTAAGGAACAGAAAATGAATGAAGAAAAATGATTAAGTGTCAGAGATCCAATAGACAACACTAAGTCTCCAAAGGCAGGTAATGATGGCAGTCCTAGGAGGAGAAAGACAAAGGCAGCAAACAGAACATCTGGAGAAATAATGAAGGAATACTTCCAAAATTCATGGAGCAAGCTGGGTGAATTCTGTCAGACATCCCATAATCAAAGAGTGCAAAGCTAGAGATGATGATTCTTATTGTATTTGTTGAGTTTAAAGTAATAAATAAATCTAAATCTATAATTATTTAAGCACAGAATAAGATTTAACAGAAAAATCTAAAGCACACAAATCATGAATAACCCTTTCATTCTCCAAAAGATAATAATGACAATATGTTGGAACATGTATTTTATGAATATCATCAACCGTGTGAAGCTAGGTTAAGTGCAGTGTGGCCTGGAAATCAGGGCAGATGCCCATGAGGAGCTGGCTTCTTCTAGACAACAAGAGCTAATGTCATTACCGAAATAAAATAAACAACTAAATCCAGAATATTATAATCCTGCTTTTAAAATCTCCCAAGGCTAAATAAAAAGATCGCTTGCCTTTCTGCTGCCTTCCATACCACAATGGGAGCTTTCTTTGAGGTCCTTCAGGATCACGTATTAGAATTTTAGCACATGGCAAAACTGCTGCACTTTGTAATTCAGACCATGACGACTACCAACTAAAATCACAATGGGCTAAAAGTTTCACAGGATACTCAACATTCTCCTAGTACTAGATGTGTATATTTAAAATAGACAATGTTTATAAAAAATCTACCTGTTGGTTAAACAAATAACATCTTTCATTCAATCTTCTCATTCTGAATAGATATTATACAGTAACTATCCCTTTTATTTGAAGAAATATGATTGATTTACTAGGGAATTCTTAAATAAGATTTCAGTTAACCAAAAACCCAATAATGATCACACTGAATACAATCAGGTCAAATAGGTAGCATTATTCTTACGTATAATTGGATATCCATCTCGGCTGGCACAGGCGGCTGCTAATATTCTTCCATTGTGGGAGAAACCAAGACAGAAACACCCTCGCTCTCCAGCATTCAGTGAGAAGAGGTGCTTGTTAGGGATACGACAAGCCTAAAAAGAACGTATCAAAACTACATGAATTAGAAAATATTAAAATAAAATGACCCCATAACCATAATTTCCATTACCATAATTTCCCACTAAAGTTCTTTTACTATAACACATAGGAAAAAAAAAGACACGTATGCAGAATAATGAAAAACTATAAAAAATTATTCTTTTAGTACAGAATTGGTTTTCCATTAAACAAATTTATGTCTAATTAGCACTTAGGTAATCTAAAGCACAAAGAAACAATTCAGTATCCAAAGCTCCAACACTATTATTGTTATATTGCTTTCATACAGCCACACTAAGAATGTTTTTCACCTCCTTACTCCATGACAACAGTCACTTTTCCTAAGGTCAGAAACATTTGAAAGCTACAAATGCCATACATGTCCTAGTTTATTTTCAGGATTTAGGAATGGTCATCCTTGGTGTTCTCTCCTAAAATAACCACCCACTGTTGCTGTCTCCAAGACAGAGAGCCGTCCTCTGACTTATCAGAAGTTTAGCTTTGGGTGGTTTGAGTTATTCATGGTCACTATGGTCTGAAAATATAATGTGGGCAATTTCAGAAATAAATGATTTCTAAGTTTTAAAATGTGTTCCATTCTAAATAGTGTGTTGGAATTCTGTCACCTTACATCCTACCCTGGATATGAATTATCTCTGCTTATTATATCAGTGTTAAACATTTTACTGGACCATTGGTGGTGTGGGAGAATGGTCTGTATTCTGTCAATTATATTTTGAATAAATGCTGATTGGCCAATAGCCAGGCAGGAAGTATAGGTGGGACAACCAGACAGGAAGTAGAGGCGGGTCAGTGAGGAGACTTCTGGGAAGGAGGAAGCCCATTTCTCTGGAGTTCTGGCCCAACCACAGAAGAAGCAAGAGGTGACTGCCCCGCTGAATAAGGTACTGAGCCACATGGCATTGTGTCTATTCTTAAATGGGCTAATAATGGGCTATATAAGTTATAAGAGTTAATAAGAAGCCTGAACTAATGGGCCAATCAGTTTATAGTTAATGTAGACCTCTGTGTGATTTCTTTGGGACTTAACGATTGCAGGGAACTGGGCAGGACAGAAAACCCAGTCAACACATTAGTAGTCGATTAGCTGTTAGACTAATCATGATATTGCAGTGTTTGTGTTCAAATGATCTTTATTTTCATTAAGGGTGGCAACAAGCATAAAAAGCAGTGGTGCCAGCCAATTTCAATATACCAAGCTGTAAAATGCTTCCTTTAAGTGTAAGGATGAGAAAGCCTAGCTTCTGAGCTACTCAAGAGGATGAAGTAAGTACACACTAAGTCCTTATTGTATATCATGAACATTGACATCACTACAAATGTCTTTAGCTATATTCATCACAATAGCCCTACAAATAGTTATTATCAGCTGACTGTAAATATTAACTAAATATAGATAATAAAGAGTATTCAGACGGTCAGGCCAAGCTTACTGGATGAAGGAAGTTGGAGCCAAGTGGACCTTCCCTTCCTTAAACCGCTTTTCTCAAATGTGTTGTCACAGCAATGGCAAATGAACAAATGCAAGCATCATCAACCCTCTCACCTGACCCGGGAGACGTTTCCACTTTACCACTTCCTTTGAATCTTCTAATCCAGGTTCTGTGTCTACTGAACTTGTCTCACGGTGACGTTCACAATACACGGGTGTACCTTTTTCCTCCTGAAGAGCCATCATAGAGCGGTAAGATGGCTTTATCTAAATGTGTAAGAAAAATGAGAAAATGTTAAACGTGCACAAACATGCTAAAGCCATGGCACACTTGTAGAGGTCAAGTTGTGCATTTCTTCCTCCATGGAGATCATGTGGAAGTCAAGAATATTGTCAACAAGCTGTCTTATTTTTAATGTACATAGTTTTTAAAGTACTGAGCCAAAGCCCATATGGTGGAGCACATCTTTAATCCCAGCACTTGGGATGCAGAGGCAGATGGATCTCTATGAGTTCAAGACCAACCTGGTCTACATAGTGAGTCCCAGGACAGCTAGAGCTACATAGTGAAACCCTGGCTTGAATGAAAACAAACAAAAATTCATAAAATTAAAATACTGAGACAAATGGTATGGAAACCTTTTTGAAACACAGTCAGAATTTTTTTCATTTGTATATCATTCTAAATTAAATAAAAGTTATTTGAACTATTCTCCTATAATCATAAAGCTTTAGAAGATTGGATAAAATAGTAGATACCAATAGTAAAATGGCTTTATTTAATTATTCTTATTACATTATTTGTTTTAGTTTTTGATGCAAGATCTCATGTAGCTCAGGCTGCCTCAAACTTGCTATGTATTTGAAGTGGGCTGTGTATTCCATATTCCACTTCTGATGTGCCTGGTATTACAGCCCTTATGTATGCTTCTTAATAAATACCTACCTAATGTTATGCCATGCCTCCGATATAACATGATTCTGTTGGCTTAAAAACAATCACAAAACCAATATCATAAAAAATCTGAAATTCTTAAAAAAAACCCTACCATCTGATGAATTTTATTTAATTCCATTTAAACCAATGCAAATCAATTCTGTGCTTTTCACAATCAATTCTAAGCTTTTCAATCTTAGGTTCCTTTAGAATGAAATCATTAATAATGTTCATTCATAGACAACAGAAGTAGAAATCCTATTCACTGGTTAATAATATTTACTGATTCTAGTGTAAAATATGTAAATCAAGATCTGCAAAGTAAAGCCCAAGTATGATTTGGTTCACTACTAGTTATTATAAATCAAGATGTACTGGGACACATTAAGGTGTTCTTTATTTTCTGTGTGCCTCTATGGCTACTCTCCCACTACAAGGCTGAGAAGTTGTGACACCTTGCTGCAAAGCCTAAAACATTTTATTTATTGCCCTTTATATGAAAATGTTTCCCAGTGCCAACTTTCCATCTATTTATTTTCAACTACAAAATACAAAATTATGCCAAAACAGTATTCTTAACAGTGAAGTCTACTCCTTAAAACTTACAAGCTCATCTACTCTTTAACTGTTATAGACTAAACACAATCTTTGCAGGATTCTTTCTGTTACAGAAACCTGTTAAAATCATTCTGAGAGCTTAGATTTTTAAATATGGAAAGTACATTAGGTCATCCTTAATTTTGGTAATAGAGGAGAGACATTTATATATACTATTAACTTACACACATTTATATATACTATTAACTTACACAGTCCGGAACTTTCAGTCCCCGTACGGTTACGTACAATGTTGATGGATAACGATTTCTTGGACCCTTGGACCACCATTCAAAAACCTCAACAACATTTGATTGGGATCGAGGCTTAGTGGGTGGGTAATAGAGCTGGAGACGAAGTTTTGAATTGATGTTTGCGTTTCCATTGGCTCCCAGAAGCTTAAAACAAGAATTTGTGTTATCTTTTTTTGAAAACACACATCCAATAAAGCAATCACAGAGCCAGAAGCTTGGTTTTAAAAGACTAAAACAGGTTGAAATGGTTTAGATTTACAGAGAAAAAGGGAGATGAACCTAGCAGGAGGCACTTTCTGATCAGCTTGGCAAATCTGAAAACATTTCCCAACAGCACTCTTTTCAGCTGCAGAACTGATGCAGACTGCTGATAAAACATTTACATCATGGCAGCAGAGAAAGAGTGAGCAACAAACACTTGTTTTAAATAATTATGATAAAGAAGAAAGTATATATTACTCAACACAAGCATTTTCTACTTACTGTCAGTACTTTTTCTCTAACAGTAGTGAAGATGAATCCTATTGAGGTCTTACAGTGTACCCCAAGTGCTGTATTACTAAGCTATGTCCCGAACCCTCCTTTTCCTTTCAATTTTGAAAGTAAACTACCCAGGCTGCTCTTGAAATCTGGAACTCAAGCAGGTTTTGAGCTTATAACCCCCTCCTCCCATCCCGCCTCAGCCTCCCCAGTATCTGGAACTACAGGACATTGATACTTTTAATGAATAAGATGGCATAAACAAATCATTTTAAGATAAGTTAATTCAAACCAAGCACTCTATTTTTCAGTATTTTAGTCTACCTTCTTTGAAAGGTCTATTTAAAAAGCCTAGTAAACAAAACAAGATAAGCAGATAACGGAGAGTTAGGAAAATAACTCAGCAGTTCAAATTAAGCTTTCTTTTACTCCATAATGGCTAAACAGGAAATGCCCTTGTAAGCACTGTGTCCGTTGCGAATTTGAGAAGAAAGTTAGTGTTTTGTGGCAGTTCACGGAGTTTGCAGGTGGCTAGTACTGGAAGTAAGGCACCGAGTGCAGGGCACTTAGTGCTACTGGCTAATGCAATTAGGAAAGAAGAAAAAGAGCCAAGGAAGGCTCAGTGTAGAGTTGTCCCAAGGACCTATGATGACAGAAGTGCCATCACAATGTGAGGATACACTTGTGCTATCACATGAGACTGTCAAGTCCTTAAGTGTGACTTGTGTAACTATGGAAGTAAATTTCTAATTATATTTCATTTGAATTAATCTGAGATAAACATGATATGTGTTACTTATGGTTATAAACTCATGAGCCTGGGCAGACAATATGAGGAGAGCTAAGAGACAAGAGAAGAAGTAAGAGATTTGCCAGGATAGTCAAAGCTGAAATGTCCAGTAAGTAATTGTATTCACAAATCCGAAGAACAAGAAACAAAAATGGGTTTAAGAAAACTGAATCCTTTAGTAGACATTCAACCCTTTTGTGTGTCTATAAGTACGGGGAGATAGTGAACATGAGAAACTCCAAGAGAATTATGCAACAAATTTAATAAACCATATACAGCAAATATAAAATAAAACCAAAATTGCTCAAAGAATTAATCCAACAGAAATTACTGATAACTTTGTAAAGCTTGTAAGTTTTACAATGAAGAAAAAGACACATACTATTACAAATGGGAAACACACAGAATCCATTACCCTTTATGGGATCAGAGATATGGACTCAAGAACTCATACCTTCTAGCAATGGTTCAATATGGATGAACTAAGACACATTTGATCTTTAAAAGTAAAAAATAAAATGATGTGACATTAAGTGTGTTGTAATTGCAGTTTATAGCTCATACAGCAGATATGTACAAAACTTAACACAGGATAAATATGAATAGTTTCTAATAAACTGCTTTTTGTTTAAAATATTATTATTCTTCACAATATTCTTTAAAACTTAATAATGGTTTAGACTTTCCCATCTATCCAGTGCTCATGTTATGGGGTAAAGAATTCAGGGTTGTTGGCTGAACAATGACTGGCACATTGAAAAGGCTAAGTAATATCTCATAAACTGAACACAAGATGCAGGAATGTATAGATCTTTGAGTACAGTATCTTTATGGTCAAAAAGTATAAAAGGTACACACTGGGTAATCAGTAAGTATTTCAGCCTCTTTTTGGTTTTTTGAGACAAGGTTACTCTGTGTAACAGCCCTGCTGTCCTGGAACTCACTTTGTAGACCAGGCTGGCCTCGAATTCAGAGATCGGATTGCCTCTGCCTCTTGCGCACTGGAATTAAAGGCATGTGCCA
>LOEQ01001541.1:285037-304223 GCA_001685075.1 Bramus lutescens
AAGCCCCCCCCCCATGTGTTTTATGTGCATTTGTGTTTGACCTGCATGTATGTCTGTGTGAGGGTGTTGGATCCTCTAGAACTGGAGCTACAGACAGTTGTGAACTGCCATATGGGTGTTGAGAATTGAACCCAGGTCCTTAGGAAGAGCAGTCAGTGCTCTTAATCACAAAGCCATCTCTCCAACCCCATTTCAGACTCTTAACAAGTCTTATTAAGACTTGAGTTAACAACTCTTTGAGGCCAAAATGACTTAGTGAAAAAAATCCAGTAAAACTTGGAAGAGATTATTTTACAGGTATTCAAAAAACAGGTGATAAAATACCTTAAGAAATGCCCAGGCAATTTTCCGAAAGCCACATTCTTGGTTTTTAACCTCAGAGTTATTCTTAATTTCATCCATGCTTAAAAAGTCGAGAATCTGTAAATATATTTTAAAAATTATTCCACAGAATACTAGACTGTCTAAATTTAATATTCTCTATGGAAACATTATCATCTAGGTATTTAAAATGTCTACCTTACAAGGAATAAAAAAAATTTATCTCATTTACTTTTTTCAAGTTAACTTATCCAACTATTGAGGGTTCAATTTTGATATTAATAATTTATTTTATTAGGATTTATTTCAAAGCATTAACTACCTCAAATATCATAACTATACCAGTTAATCCAGTTTTGACTCCTAAATATTGTATAAAATACTGAAATGTCACATTTTTATCCCATAAATATACATGGTCATGGTTGTGTCTTTTTAAAATTACCTTAAATATATTCTAGACACAAATAAACACACCATAAAATTATCAAGCTTTGATCATTTCCCAGGTATTTGAAGAGGTGGTATTTTTGTATTTAATGCTTATTTAAACATTTTTTGATTCTATTTTCTGAATCCTTATTTAGCTATGTTACTCACTAAGGGTAGGAATTTTCCCGTTGGATATGCTATTACTAGGCTTCTTGAGGTTTTCATCATATCTTCACCCTGCCTGGATATTAAAGATCAAGGGCGTGTAGGCACTCTGCCATAGATGGTATTCCAGGTACTTGTTTAAGGATATCACTTTGAATTTAATAAATCTGATTAAAATAAAAAAGCTCAGTTGAGATAATGAATCTTTCCAGAAGGCTGGGGACCCACCTGTCTCTGCCCTCTAGTGCTGCGACTGGAGATACATACCACTGGGCCTCACTTTTATGTGGGTCCTGGGGAGCTGAATTGAGGTACCCATGCTGTGCAACAGCATTTTATACACTGGCCCATCCCCCATCAATAACATTTGTTCATGCAACTTTAATGGTTTCTTTGCATTCTTAAGTACATGTATGCATGGAAGTACAAATGCAATACATTCTATTCTGCACACAATTTGCATACAGGATGAAATGTATATCTATTTTTATGTTAATATATAAACATGAATCTCATTTTAATGGTTACCTAACTGATCTACATATATTTTATTCTCTTAAAGTAAATTATAAAAAAATAACAATAAATAGCAAATGGTAACTTTTTATTAAAGTTCTTTGAGATAAATTATATCTTTTAAAAACATAGCTTTGTATGTCACAGATCTATCAAAAGCAGCTCTAAAAATCAATCATCAGCTCTGGTCACTGCAGTTCTTGCTGTTCTCATCTTAAAATTCTCCAGCTTGGTTATATTGAATGAGTGACTTTCTCTATTTCCCTTTTGTTATGGAAAGAGAACATAAGCCAAACAAAGAGGAACATCATACTTTTGAGTTAGTGTGGGAAACAAACTGCCCATACAGACAGCTGGAGTGCCTTAGGAAAATCACTGTCCTCCTAACCTGACAGCCTTCGCAGGTGAGAAAACTGGAACAAGTCAGCTCAAAGTTTGCCCATGCCACAGGGCTTCCTGACTGCTCTCCCAGTCCACTCCACATCTAGGAAGTTCTAGGCCGTTTTTATCATGTGTTACATTGTATTTGCTAACCGATCTGCACATGCTTCTCTACTTTTCCAGGTTACATGCCTATATTTAGGTAGTCTGATATAGTTAATGACTTTGCTTTTGTGAGATGGATTCACAACGGAGGATTACAGTCAAATGGATTATGGCATTTGTGACTTTAGTTCATAATCACTGAGCTGATGTATAAAGATTACAAGACATTCTAGAACAGACCAAATGACTTAACTCCCAGCACTGGGAAGAGGCTAGCAAATATGCCATCTCTGTTTCTAAAAGGGCCTTCTCATTGGCACCCACAGAGCATACTGCAACAATAAATTCCAGGCATTAAATTCTTACATTATTGCATTATAAAACTATAAAATCTATAACTCATACTTGTATGATAAATATTTACTAAAATTGAATTTTCTTTCTTTAATCCATACCTCAAAGAAGAGGATGACTTTTGGACACTCATCAAACTCTCGAAGCAAATAGGGAAAATTTTCATTAAATATAATTTGTTCTTCCCATTCTGGAAGTCTTGATTTTAACTTTTTAAAGTCATATGGTTGAGTCATAATAGGAAGAATATAGTTCACATTGTCTTTTTCATAATAAGATGAAACAGGACGTTCACTGTTCAAAGACAAAGTTTCCATTACTACAATTCAATACATTTTTTAGAGGAAGAGAGAAAAATATATAGTCCATAAAGCAATCAGAAAAATAGCTATAATGGCACAAAAGCAAAAATAATGTTCTTTAACATATAAAAACTATAAATTTTATTTAAAAATTAAAATTTATGGTGCTTACTACAATCTTGCATTATATTTTTTTCCTTTGGGTCACATAATTTATTATAATAGAAAATGAAAGGTATAAATAACCTTTAATGTACAGAGCTAAAGCAGCAGCTACTTCAGAAGTTTAAATGAGTGCATGATAAAATGCATAATAAATACAAATACAACTGTAAAAAGAGCTCTTTTGCATCCTATTTTCTGTGTATGTATTAACACAACTAATTAAATGGCTGTCTTGTTTTGTAATAACCTTAATGTTTTCCACCCAATAGCCTTTCAAGCAAATTTTATTTTGAATTAGTATAATCTAGAATAATGATTTATTTTGTTTTTTAAATCTAGACTTTCACACATGCATTCTCTCTAGAAATAACCTCAGGGGAAAACATAGTCATTATATATTTGCTGCATCTCAGGTCCATATAACACATTAATTTCAAAGGAAAAGTGGGAGGTTAAACGGTAGAAGAACAGTTACAATATTTACAATGCAAATTTATGACCTAACTACTATGCTTGATAGACTTTACACTCAAGATGGATGCACTTCCTCCATTTCCTCTATAAAGTCTGCCGGTCAAGTTGAGGAATGCCTATTCTCTAATACCAGTCACAGCTCTATGCCTAATAACTTTCAGTCATGAAGGGCAGCAAAGAGGATTTCTACTTCAGACAGTTTCAACTTAAAAGTGGTTCAACTTTTTAAAAATTACCTATCATCTTTCTTGACATATTGACCGGTATGCTCATCAACCACATGAATTTTTACCATTGGGTGAGAAATCATAAAATCTGCCTTAAGCCGATCAGTTCGGTGAATGTAAACTCCCATGACAAGATCATCATCAAGCAAACACTTGGGATGAACTGGACTGTCTCGGCTTGTTATTTCATGAACACCATCACCATTCATGTCTTCCTTCTCAACCAGACCTACAGCAGGGACGAAACACCAGTGTCATAATTGCTCTCACGTTAGGTTTACACAGAATTACTCTTACCATCTCCAACTGCCTTTCTCTGATAATAACAGACCTTCCAGGGAACAAAACGCCACTGCCAGCTTTCATTCACCAAGGTAACAATTTGCAGTTTTAACATCAGGGGCTTAAAAATTAAATTTTTATGCCACAAAGCAGCTACAAATCATATCCTTCTTTAGTTAAATTAAGTCAGGAACTATAAACTCATCATACAGACCCAGTTATTAAAAAATGAACACCTTACTCCACAAGAATTAAGATACATCAACAAGTGTAGGTTGACTTATTTTAAATTATATGCTTCAGTTTTCAGAACAAGTTTCTAGAGCCAAGTTAGCCCACAAAGACACATAATTTTTATTTAATTTAGGTAACTAACCTGCTTTAGTCTTCTTTTTTGTCTTTTTGGGTTTGGGTTTTCTGGTCTCTGGCATATTGCTATCTCCCTTCTTCTCTGCTGAGCGTATTTCATCATCAGGGTGAGATCCTGGAGTAGCCGTCTCAAGGGAACATTCTTTCTTTTGTTCATCTTCAGCTGCATTATCACAGACATCTGAGGTACTGAAGTATAACCCAAGAATGAGCCATTATAAATGTGTTATTTTTATAATTATTATTTATGGTATAAAAGAATGAATGGTAAACAGAAAAAAGAATAATATATCATTTTCCTCTTAAAAATGTTATCATTTGTAATTTTCTTATATAACAAACTAGGAACCATAGGTAATACTTTCTACCTGATGAAGAGCTACGTATCTTGGAAGCCAGTGTAAACAAAGCTATAATCACCACAGTGTACTCTCAGCACTAAGTAGACTTAGGCATTAGGACCACACAATTTGCCTCAGGAGCAAATTGTGATGCTGTCTAAAAGCAAATAAGCAAAGGGGAAATAAAATAATATTTTATGATTATGGACCTGTATTACATCGAATTTCATAGTATCCTCATCCTGCTTTTGACTAAATGATTAATGAGCAAATGTCTAAATTACTCAAAAAGTAGAAGAAAATTTCAAAGTTTGTTCTTAAGAAACTTTAGCCACACAACTTTTGATTCCTAGTCAAAGTTCATTGCTTTTGATTTCTAGAGGCTGGCATATGACTACATTCTTCAGAAGTCTTGATTAAAATAAAATTTGTACCATATGCATAGAGCAAGAGGTAGCAGGCAGGAACAGAAACTTGCCTATTAGAGTCTGTTCATAATTTAGGAAGTAAAAATATGTCTTTAAATAATAAAAATTAATTTTCAACATACTCAGCTATCTTTTGAAAAAGAGCACTGAGAAATAAAAAGATTATGTAAGTACTTAATATAGTTATTCCCCAAAACTATGCTTTTAAATTTTTTTCTATTTATTTATTTAGGTTTTTTGAGACAAGGTTTCTCTGTAGCTTTGGAGTCTGTCTTGTAACTAGCTCTTATAGACCAGGCTGGCCTCGAACTCACAAAGATCCATCTGCCTCTACCTCCTGAGTGCTGGGATTAAAGGTGTGTGCCACCACTGCCCAGCCAAAACTATGCTATTTTATCAGTCACAAAATACTACTCTTACAGGACAGTCACACTGGCATGCCACCATCATGTGTGACATAGTTTTGAGTTAAACTTCATAAATTAGTTCTCTTTTCTAGTGAGAATGTCTTCCTGTTTCCACACTAATGTAGTAATGACTCAGTATACTATGGGCAGCAGCCTCTATGATGGCCCCGGGTGGATCTTTGCTTCTTCAAAGTTTTTCAAGAATCCCACTCTATGACTACCTGCTGGGCCTTATCACCCAGTTCCAATAGGATATGGGGAAATGGATGCTATTTTTAACAGTTTCACTTCTGTCTTGCTATTACTCTGTCAGAACCGTGAACTATGGAAGAAAGTTGCGGCCTGGTTGAGTTTACAATGGATTGACCCAAGTGGCAAAGAACTTTCATCTCTGACTAAAAGCCTGTCAGGACCAGAGGCTGCCTATGGCCTCACGGTTATGCACAGTGGTTCCTCTGAGGCCTACCCAGAAGAGCTGGATATCACTGGTTATGGCTTTCCCTGTCAAGGCATCAGCAGGCTAGCACCCTGACTGAAGCTTATGAGAGCCTGTGAAATCCAGAGGAACTTATGGACATTCCTTCATGAAAAGCGTGCAAAGTAAGAAAAAGGAGACATGAGAACACTATTTCGGAATCTGAAAATGAAGCCCACACACCCAGCAGTGTTTTTACTCCACCGTCCTCTTTCACCCAGTTTCTTTTGGTCGAAGGTCTTCAAAGTCCCTGGCCAGCAAGGGGCCCTGATCCTGTACCAGAAGATCCATCGGAGGGGTAAATGGGTAAGTGGGTTCCTGATCCGCAGAAATGGAGCACAGACATTCCTCAACCCCCTAAACTTCCTGCTCATTCTGCAGGGGCTCCTAACCCCAGCTACTGCCCCTMKCTTCCTACCYCATCCCAGCTTRCRTTCAGGCACCCCCTCCCTTCCCTTCTTCGGGGCCATAGATCCCCCAGCTCAGCCTATTTGGGTGATGGGACCAGGTGGTGAGTGCAACCGGGCGGGAGTTCCTTTTTTTCAATAGCCTGCCAGCAGCAATGTAGACCCTTTGTCTGCTAGCGTGTGTTTCTATTTGTCAATGTGAAGTACCTCTTTTCAGGTTTAGATGGGACCGGGACTTTCTTCTTCTTTTTTCTCTTTTCACTGCCCAGTTTGTCATCGTGTAATAGAGTATCTGAAGGAAAATAAGTCAGCTGCTCTTTTAGTTTCTTTCTTATCTTCTTCTTAATCTCTTTCGCCATTTCTTCAGCCACCTGGAGCTGATAGGCTTCTGCCAGTTCCTCCTTCCCTTCCAGTTCAGCCTTTTCTCCTTCGTCATTTGCATCATCGCCTGCCTCTGACTTGGCGCTAACTTTCTGCTGTGCAGAATCCGTGTCCTCTGGAGTTTCTTGTTCCATTTCTCTTGTGGTCTGGCTAACTCTGATATGTATTTTCTTGCTTGCCTTCTTCTACACTAACATTGTCCTCTGAATCTTCTGCTTCTGATCACGTGCTCTTCAGTGCTCTAGGTTATTAGTGTTAATTTTAGTTTCTAAGGTATCCTGAAGAGTACTCTTAGGGTGGCAGCCTAGGAGAATACACAACAAGAAAGGCTCAGTTCAGCATAGTTCAAGTGCTTAAAGGTAAAAATAAAGATTGATGCCCAACACTACTGAATTACTTGGTTTTTTGTTTTGTTTCGTTTTTGAATAGATGCTCTCGAGCATCGGATGAGCACTCTCAATTTAGAGTTGCAGACTTAAGATTAGAAATATCTAAAAGTGATTTTAGATTAACTGAGTTAATTAATATTGATAAGAGTATTTACTTAAGGTCTTTACAGAAATAAATTAATTGTTCAGCTGCTATTTCCTTACTGGTAGAGTAATCCAAAATTTAATTTGGCTAAGATATGTTGGAGAAAACTCATCAGAAAGTTATAGATTATAAAACATTTCAAGTTTCCCAAGGAAAAGAATGCATGGGTTATTAATACTGTCTCATAATTATACTCTCAAGCCAAGATTATACAGAAAGGCCATCCTGCATTTTTTCAACTATATCACTGAAACACTAAATATTAACTAGCAATTCAAGTGACAAATATAAACACATATCCTTTTGTTAAATTTAAAGATAATTTTTAATAAAACAGCAATAGGCTAAAATTCATAAAAGAATGTTACCAGTTAGAAAGTAAATTAGAGAAATTCTCTAAGAATTTAAAAATAAACAAGATTACATTGGTATTCAGCCATTAAAAATGAAATTCACAGGAAAATGGATGGAACTGAAAAAATACTGAAGGAGGTAACAGGCCCAGAAAGACAAACTATATGCAAAGCCTAGCTTTGAATTGCTACATCTGTGTGTTTGAGTTGGAGCATCTGTAGAGGTCGGGAAGCAAGAAAGATACCACAGTGTTAGGAGAGGTGTTAAGGATGCAGTTGTGTAACTACAGGAGAGAAGACAGTAAAACATGTGGGGAAATACTAGACACATGAGAGAAAGATGTGGGGAGAGGACAGAGTTAACAAGAACTCAGCTAAGTTTGTATGAAAAAGCCATGTAGAAATCTATTACTCTGGCCCGGGAGGAGAACTGTCTTATTCTTAAACCAATATACAGTCTAATACTTATCCTTATACCCACAGAAAAGTATACTCTCACTCCTTATCAAGGCTCCTTTTGCAGCAGTTAGAAACCATTATAGAAATCTATAATTGGTCAAATGCTGAGAACAACTTGCTACACAACCCTTACACCTAAGGCTCATGAACATCACAGGAGGGAAGAAAAGGCTGTAAGAGCCAGGGATCAAGGACATCTGCTTTGATATTCTTCTATATATGACAGGGAAGCTCAAGAAACCTCAAGAACACAACTGTCTAAGCAGGATCAGCACAATGAAAATACTAGTTAATAAGAGGGACAATCAGTTTTCTCTAGGGATGAGACCCCTGACAGTTTATCCAAATCTAATCTCAATGAGTCAACCCTAAACTCATATACATATGAGCAACAGACTCAGCGCACGCACACACACACACACGAGGAAATAGCACATTTAGTTTTATGTATCTTATTTCAGGAGCAAAATGTTTAATTTAAAATAGTAACATGCAAATTAAAGAAAATTTCAAAGATGAAGCAAGAATAAAAAGGCCCATTCAGTTCTAGCAGCCTGCTATAGTGAAAAATGCTGCTTATCTTTTCAGAAACCATTTTTAGTTATAGTTCAGTAACTGAATTTCCACTACGCTGAAATTAAGCATACACAAATTTTTCTTTTTCAATGAATATCAGAAATATAGTATCAATGTGCACAAATTGTGAGGACACTCTGAAGGAAATAAATAAGCAAGACTGCAAAATCAAAGATTTATGATCTCAAAGAAAAGAAATTCTCAGTGAATAAAAACATTTTAAAAGCTTACATAAAAGAGCTAAAATAATATTGTTTCTTAAACTGGTTAAAACCTTTGAACTGTGTTAGAACAGGGTAAAATAAAAACTGGCCTCCTTTGATTAGCCTTCCCACAGTTCCTGCAATGTGCTTGTTCATATACTTTCACCTCCCCAATCCTTTCAGATTGTCCCCACCCTCCTAACTTCATGTTCTTTCTCCCCTTAAAACAAGAGCAATGCAAACCTTGAAGACAAATTTGGGTTTGATGACTACCCTTGAGCATGGAGCCTGTCCTGGAATGTGGTTGACACGCCACTTGAAATCACTGAAGAACACTGCTCCCACTTCTAGAAGCTATCAATTGAGTAGCTTTTCGCCTAAGGGTGGGGCTTCATACCTACTTCTCTGTGCTGGGATTTTGTTTGGCTTGAGCTTATACAGGTCTTGTGCCTCTGTGAATTCATACGTGCATCTACCTGCTGTGCCTGGAGGACACTGTTTCCTTGAACATATCTATTAACCTGTGGCTCTTGCTATCTTCCCACCTCCTCTTCTGCATAGATCCTTGAGCCTTGAAAAGAGGGGTATGATATAGACATTCCATTTAGGGCTGAGCATTCTAAAGTCTCATTCTCTGCATTGACTAGTCGTGGGTCTCTGTTAATCATCATCTACTAAAAGAAGCTTCTCTGATCAAAGGTGATCAATGCCCTGATATATGCATATAGCACCATGTCATGATACGTCATTTTATTAATATATTCACTTAGCAGAATAAGAGTAGTATGTTTTTGCTCTAAGGCCCATGACCTATTTTGCTTGTTTCTTGGCCTCATTGACAATGTCAGGCGTGGGCTCCATATCATAAAATGGACCTTAAATCCAACCAAAGAGTGGTTATTCCCATAACATTCTTGTTACTATTGCATCAGTGGATGTACTTTGCAGGTAGGTCATTATTGTAACTCTGAAGGTTCATAGCTGGGTGAGACTGATGATTATTTTTTTGCTCTGGTAATGTGTACAGCACCTTCCAGCACAATAAAGGCTAGACAATATGTATAAAATCTCCAATAGAGTACCAGCCTCTCTCCATATTCTTTAACTCAAGTATGTGATGTCTTCAGGAATAGGCAATTGCCACTAATCGGTGGAGTACAACCAATAACATTGGCTAAAACCTATAAAGTTTGTGGGTTCCTAAGGAATCCCAATGATCCATTTCTTTGTATGTTCATGACAGGTGGTACAAATACATGTATAGGTGTGTATGTAGAGGCAGGAAAACATCAGGTGTCATTTCTCAGTGCCAACCACATATGTTTTAGAACACAATCTCTCACTACATTGAAACTTCTTGAGGAAGCTAACCTAACAAGAAAACAATGGAAGGCAGACCCAGTGTAGTCCAGCTAAGATTATAAACACATCTCAACTATTTGTCTTAACATGGGTGTTGGTGGTTGCACTCATGTCCTCATCCAAGGCAAGCACTTTACTGAGTCATTTCCTAGCCCTCCTTGATCATCTTACAGTTATTATGTTCTATATAGACATCCAATTGTTCCAGGACCTTTTGTTGAAATTAGCCTTTTCTTCATTGATAACGTTGCCAATTTTATAATGAATCAACTAACCTGGCCAGGGGTATAACTGAGTGGTAAAGTATGTTCTTAACTATGAGCAAGACCCTGGTTTTCAACCCTTAATGAAAGAGAAAGAAGGTAAGGCCAAACTTTCATAATTAATAATAAGTCTGTGTTGTTATTTGGGAGCTGCCTGGTAGGACTGATAAAGACTCATTACACCTAGCATAGCTTTCTTTCTAAGAGGGCTTTTAAGAACATATTCAAATAATTTAAAAGATATACAGTATTCAGGTTATCAATTTTGGGGGAGTTTTTTTTTCCTTTGAGGTATTCCATCTCATTTACTAAGTTTACTATCAGAGATATTCATACTATTCTTTACACTTTCAAAGTCTATAGGCCTATAGTGAGTCTCTTCTTAGATCCCAAGTACTGGTGATTTGTGTCTTCTTTCCTTTTTCAAAGTCTGGTTAAAATTCATGAAAAAAAAAAAGAGTAATTTGCCCAGAGCCAGTGAAATGGCTCACTGGAAAAATATGCAAGCTGTCAAATCTGACAACCCCAATTTGATTCCAAGTACCATCATGATAGGAAAGCAACCTCCTACATACTGTCCTCTGATCTCTACGTACACGCCACGTATGTACACTCACAATAATAAATGAAAAAATTAATTATAACACATAAATGTATTTTTTAAAACCAAATAAAACAATACAGAAGAAAGGCTATGAAATGTGACATTCTAACCAAGATACAGCCACTGCCATCTGCGATTCTAGGCCTGCATGAGACTTGCTCTACAAGAGTCATCCATGGGACCCAACTCCTCACTGCTGAACTATGGGTTAGTAACAGAATCTGGGAGAAGAGGACCATTGCCTTCAGTTATTTTCCCACTGCTTAAGTCCTAAGCTCCAATAGATAGGTTCAAGCCTTGGGTCATACAGATGAATATTCAGTGAATAACAAAATAAAAATTTAAGTTCGTGGAAAAGAGATCTGAAGAGAAGGAATCACATGTGGGAGGGAGCTATGAGAGGGTGGAGGGCAGATAATTAGAATACATCATACCTATTTATAAAATTGTCGAATAACACAGCAATTTAAAATATATTAATATAAAGGATTATTTCTAAGTGTTTCATGCATATTTCAAATCCCAAACAAGGTCAAATTTAAGGACAGCCCCTTGACAGGATGCTAGGAAGGGAACTCCCAGTTACTGGGATATTGTGTTGTTATAATATACCTTTATATACCTGAAGCCTTGAGTCATACTGTATTACTATGATCAAAGACTTATTAACACTATGATTTATAGTGAATATATTTTCTTTGTATAAGGTTCTGTTATAAGAGTAGCTACAATCACTCACTCAGGCACTGCATATGTGACTGACATACTCTTATCCACATAAAGCAATGGACACCAAGACTTTTTATGGGCTGAGTCCCATGTGCTGTTTCTCTCTGCTGATTTTATTAATCTGTAGCCTTTTGGGCTAACACAATCCAAGTACATTAGGTTTTGAGTACTGTGAATATCTTTAGTAAGGTAGCAAGCTTGAAGCTGGGACCCTGAATATATAAAATAACCCATCCTACCACTCCTTTAAAAAAGATTTGGATTTACTCTTTATTTTCCTCTTCTATTTATTCTGGGATTACTTATCATTGATACTTTTTTGTGAAAGCTTCTATGATGGATTATTTAACACATTTAGTGTGTATAATTAGTTTTCTGTTGCAGTGATTAAGTACCATGACCAAGACAACTTAAAGGAGAAAGGGTTTGTTTAGGATAGTGCAGCATGGCAAGGAAGGCATAAAAGCAGGCGCTTAAGACTGCCTGGCAACCAAGAATCAAAGACTCACACGCCATCCTTTATTCCATCCTTTAAATCTTAACCTGTTTTTATTAGTGTTTTTATAGTCAATGTATACTTGTAACTTTCTTATCTGCCAGTCTTTAATTTTCCACTTCTTGAATTCTTTTGAGTTGACTTTCATCATTCTTGATAACGCCAAAGATATTTTTCTTCTGTCCTTTTTCTTTTTCCTGTTTCATTATTTTTCTATATTTCTCCATACCATCATTGGCTTTTCAGATACCCTTTTAAGCAATTCATATTTTATAAAATAAGGCTAACTTATCACCATCTACAGATGTCATGCCACATTTTGTGAATGTCTATATATGTATACGTTCACAGTAAATACACATGTATGTGCAGTTACTTGTGTGTGAATACATGTGAGGGCCAGAGGTCAACTGTCGATGTCATCATGAAGAATATTACTCACTTCGAGAGTGTCTCTCATTGGCCTGGAGCTCAAAGCTGGACTGGCTCTCCAGTGAGGCCTAGAGCTCTTTTCTCCATCTCTCCTGATTTCTTATTCTTTCAATATATATTCATACCATGAGAAAGTGCCCAGCTTCTTTATGAAACTTTCATCATTTGTATTTTTCCACTTTCATTTTTAAACTTTGTGGCTATTTTGTTTGGTTGTGAAATTTGTACATACATGATCTGTAAAAAAAATTGTGTGTGTGTGTGTGTATGCACATGTCCATGCACACGTGTGCACGAAAATTAACACTTGCTTGTACGGGTAGGTGCAGGCACACAGATGCCACAGCATTTGTGTGAGGGTCAGAGGGCACCCTTCCTGTGTCAATCCTAGCCTTTCAGCTTCTCTGAGACAGTCTTTCTTCACTGCTGCATAATCAGGTGAGCTGGCCTGAGATACTCAAAATTCTCCATTTTCTACCTTCCTTCTCTCTGCAGGTACATGCTGAGATTATAGATACTTATGTGCAAACACTCAAGATATTTAACTTTTGACTTCTACATTTCTTACATGTTTCCTTTCCTCAAAAAAACAAATATAACCTGAATTCTGACAGCTTATAAAGTATAACAAACTTTTTAAAATAATTCATGTTGCTTAGTTATTCCAAATTCTAGTATGAAATAAACACTAACTACCCTCGTAGGTAAAAGTCATAGTCACGTGACATTTTCTTTCTTGCACATAGGTCATTTTGCTTGACCTTTGAAAACTACTTGATTAAAGGCAGGCCTAGTGGCAAAGGCCTGAAATCCCAGTTACGGACTTTTTTTGTTTGTTTGTTTGTTTTGTTTGAGACAGGGTTTCTCTGTAGCTTTTGGAGCCTGTCCTGGAACTAGCTNCTCACAGAGATCCACCTGCCTCTGCCTCCCAAGTGCTGGGATTAAAGATATGCATCACCACCACCCTAGTGGTAAAGGCCTGAAATCCCAGTTATGGAGATTTTGAAAAGGGCTGAAGGTGTGTATGCGGAGAGAAAGAGAGAGATTAGCTGTGGTAAAGTACTTAATTAACATTTAAGGCCCAAATGAAAAGCTCAGTGTACATGTGCACACACAGAAAACAATAGAACAGTAACATAGCATGTTTTTTAATGACATACAAACAGAAAGGAATAAAACAAAACACAATCTAATTGACAACTAAACTTCTGCTAAAAAATGTAGCATTTGCTATGATATATAAGATCTTCTGCATGTTTTTTTGGTTTGATTTTGTTTTTTTTTGGTGGTGGTGGTAGTGTGTGTATGCACATGCATGTATGTGTTTGTGTGTGTAAACACTAGAGATCATAATTAAAAAATAGAACTGAAATACTAAGGTAATATGAATATTGAACAGAGCACTTACTGTGGGTGTAACTACAGATTCTTTATAATACTAAAGGAATCAAACCATAGTTAGTTACTGATTTATTTTTGTTTTGAGTTTCCCTCAAAATAAGCTAAATCCCTCAGTTCAAAGTGTGTCTCCAACATGAAAAGATAATCATTCCTTGAAAAAGAATCATTTCTTCTTGTTCTACAGGGTAGGACATTACAGAAGAAATCCCAATAAAGGCAATCCACTGAATATCTGATAAAAAAAACATTACTCTATGCTCTTCATAATTCTGAGTAAAAGCATTTTCCTCAACAATGTACAGCATACATACTTTACTGGTGTGTTGTTTTGGTAGACGGCGACTGTCAACGTGAACCACATACTTTAAGGACAATGTGGTTCTAATGTGAACTTTTACTATGCTATTTTTCATGACAGGCTTACTGATCTCAGTGCCAAACTTTATAACTTTAGTAAAAAGCTATAATTTGACGCAGATATTTATATATAATAACCAAATGAACAATACTCACTGTGACGTCTTCTCCAAATTTCCAGATTTATCAAGTATTTTCTTTAGATTTTTAGGGATTTTGTTTTTTCTTTTACCTATTAGACAGTTTGATGCTTTAAGTAATTCTTCAAAGCCAACTTCAGTTTTTAACTTTGTTCTCAAATATAAATGGAAGACACAAGCAATTTTCCAAACTACTCTTACTATACAAATGTGTACTATTATTATGTTAAAGATATAGTCCTAAGTTTGAGTTCCCAGGTTTTATTAAAACAATTTAGCAGTCCCTCTTCAAGTGATTTTACAAATATTTTGGTGACACAATTCTTTCTGGTACTTCATTAGCTTTTGGAGACTTTCTCATACATCCTCCTTTGCTAAGATAACATCTGAGGCACACTAGCAGCTCCTTCCATTAGTCATGTGACCTTAGACAGGTTATTTAACCTTTCTAAACTTTGTTTTCCTCCAGAGGTCATTCTGCATGAGAAATAACTAGCATTTGCTTAGCCTCTAGTCAGCACTGAACACATTTCTTCAAAACAGAAATTAAATCACATTATTCCCCTGCGTAAAATACCACAGATTTCTCATTCACTTGGGATAAAACAAGTCCATAGGGTTCCAGACATTCTAACTCAGATCAAGACCAATGTTCACTTAGATATTGATACCCCAGTTATATTTCCTTTTATAGTTCAGGCAAAATAATCCCCTCATGGGAATGAAACTGCTCTTATTGGTACAAGTTTCATTCAATTTTTTAGCCGACTGGGTGAAGCTTCTTATTTAAACACTGCACCTAAAAACCTCAACTGTGTTTTCTGCTTCTCACTTACCAGAGGCCCTTTTCTCTCAGAGTACTTAACCCATCTGGAATACAGATAATTACGTGGCTGCCTGCAGAAAAACATTGTCTCAACCGCTGTACTATGTATCTTATATCTCTATATATCATATATTATATTCATGCCACTAGCATGAAGTCTGGTGCAGAGGAAGTAGTTGATAAATATTTTTCTTTCTTTTTTTAAGATGTTTTTATTTATGTGTATGTATGTGTGGTTGCATATGGACATATGTCTTGTGTGTGTTCAGACAGAGAGGCAAGATGATTTTCACAAATTTAAGGGTAGCAAAGTGTATATAGCAATTTCCAGGCCAGTCAAGGTTCTGGCGACCGTACCTCAACAAAAACAAAGAAAAAGAAAAAAGGAGGAAGAGATGTGGGATGAACATTATGGAAAACAGACGCACTCACTGAGTTAAGAATTTTTATGGCTATTTTCATGCTTTATTGATAGGGTTAATAGCTAGAGCAGAAGCCAAACTTAAAATAGGTATTTCTATCTCTAAATATTATTTGACTAATTACATCTACTTTGTTTTTCTGCTATAGAATTTCTTAAATTAAACCAAACTTAAAAATGAATGCATAAAACATGGTTTTTGTAGATTTCATCAATGTCTTATCAGTAGACATCTACCAGCTTTATGTCAAGAGCTGGTAAATAGGGTTGACTGTTGACTCAGTCAGAATCCTACAGAAACATGGCTAATTTGTAATACAGAACATCCAAATAGAAAAATCACAGAACATCTTGCACTTAAGATTGTGCTACAGTGTATTCACTACACCATCAGGCTTATTCTAAAGTTCTGTTCTCTTACACCAATCTTCCATGAAGGGCTACAGGATGTTTGAATTAGTTTAGAATCCTGGTATCAGGTTAAGTAAGCTGCATTATATTTGAATAAACTATTTTCACATACAAAAAAATTGAGAAAAGCAGCAAACATCTCCCTTTGTATGTTAAACTTCTAAAACTATTTTAGTAAGGAATGCCTTAACAGGCTTTGAAGGAATCAACCTGTCAAGAGGACACACTTACTACACATTAGTAGACATAAGCTTCAAGGAAGATGACCTGTTTACCGTGATAAATCACTGAACAAGTCACCCCAGAGGAGGAAAGGGTGGATTTGGCTTACATTTGCCCATCATAGTCCATCGTGAAGGAAAACCATGGCAGAATATCAAGGCAGGAACCTAGAGGTGGGAACTGAAGCAGAGATCACAGAGGAACACTGCTTACTGCCTTGCTCTCCATTGCTTGCTCAGCTTGCTTTCGAATATAACTCAGGACCACCCACAGTGGGCTGGGCCTTCCCATATCACTCACTGATCAAGAAATGTCCAACAGCTATGTCCACAGGACGATCCAATGGGGGGGCAATTCCTCAATGCTATTTCTTTCCAGGTGTCCAGTTTGTGTCAAATTGACAAAAGTTAACCAGCAGAGTAGCATTTATGGATAATGATTTTAAGTATGCCTGTGTATGCCATTAAAAATTATGTGACAACAGAAAAGCTTAGTACAAGCATTTGTATCATTTTTCTCTAATGAATACCTTATGTGTTTTGTGTCAAAGCTATCGAAACCATGGATAAACTCAACACATATCTTCCCAAACTGCCCGTTTTATTTAAGAATGGGGACATGTATCTATAATGAAAATACCAATTCCTTCAGTAGAATACAACATTTCTATTTTCAAGAATAAAACTGGAGGTAATATTAGAAAATGAGGGAAGCAGAGAGGAAAGAAAATGAAAAACAGGAACAGATTTTGTACTGACTCAGGCTTTATTAGTTAATGGTCCATGTTTTCCAGGCATCCTCATCCTTGTTCCTTGGGAGAGAAAGAGAATACTAAAAAGAAAAGAATGATTATATAAATGAATCTACTTAACACATGCAGTGAAAACCACTATATTTTTGCTGATAAAAGGTGGTGTTTATTCTTTAAGTAGATACAGACCTAATAAATCTGGTCACCTACTTTCCTTTAAAANAAAAAAAAAAAACAAAAAAATAAAAAACCTTAGTTTTTGACAGTTTCATATATACAGACAGATAAGCAGATAATGAATTTTAGTTATTTTCACTGCCATTTCGTTCTCTCACCTGCCATCCCCTCCCCCACTGAAACCCTTCTCCCTATCAAGTCGCCTCCAATTTTCAGGTCTCTATGTGTGACTCACTGAATATAAGTAGGGTAGATTGTATAAGCAAGAGTGACAACTATTTACTGGAGCTTGGGTAACTTATCAGTGACTACACTGCTGAAGAAAATGACACTCTTGTGCCCAGTAACCATATTCTGCCAATTGTCCCTAATGCAGGGAAAGGGGGGCTGGCTGTCCATGAGGAAATGTTGAGGTGTCTACCCTTATACAGGTTAACCATAGGAGCAGTGAGCTCATGAATTTAAGTTACCTCACATCCAGAAGACATTATTCCTCAGCACAAACCATCCATCCTCCAGTTATTACATTTTTTTCCATCCACTCTTTTGTGTTGCTCCCTGAGCCTGCAGGTGGTGGCGGTGATGACACAAGTGTTCTAACTAGAGCTGAGCACTCAACAGCCACTTACCCTCAGAATTTTTCTTCTCATCTACACCAAAGTAAAAGAGACAGAGCCTGCAAGGCCAGTGTGATCAGACCCTTGGTCACACCTTTGCCCTTGAAGAGAACGTTTTTAATATTTTAGAAACACTACATAACTAGTACGAGAGGTAGGAGAATCGAGGGTGGTTTCTTCTGTCTCTAGAACTAGAATAAGCGAGACAACAGTATTAGTTATAATATAATGCAATTACTACAACCCAACTATTAGTATTAGGTTTCCATGGCTACCTGTGTGACATTAGACATTCCTTCACCTCATTTGTAAACTTTGCCTGACAGTGCTTACTCACGGTTCTATGGGTTATTCTAGCAGTTAAATGACTTACCACAGTGCATTAAACATGTACCAATAAATAGTAGGTACACTTACAACAGGAAATTCTTATGGAAACACAACTTAGTGTGAGGCACACTGACTGGGCAGCTGAGGCGTTCTAAGCAACCACAAGCATCAAAACAGTTATCAGACTCCTGGGTTCAAATCCTAGTTTTATCTGTCAGAAGACTAATATCTGTGGACCTCAATTTCCTAATTTTTCAAGGGAATAAAAGTAAATCATTCATAAGATTTTATAAAGAATAAATGAGAATATACAAGCAACACACTTGGTACAATGTTTGTCACATAGCAAGTTTTCAAATATATGCATATATAGCAGTAATAACAGCCATCATAACATTGTTTAATAAAAATAATAGCATAATATTATGTTTAGTAAGCAGTAGAATGTATTAAGTCAGTAGAGGCTGCAGATTTGGGCATCACCTACATATATGATAATTTCAGTAACATAAAATGCCAAAAGGTTTAACTCTGGACGCCACAAAATAAAAAGAATTCAAGGATAATGGTTTAAAAAAAAAACTGAGAAAAGGGAATGTTACAGAGAGAAAATAATCTGTACTGTGAGGTGTCAAAAGATGCTACAAATTTTGAAGGATGCAATTTACAATCAGGAAGCCACACGTGCCACAGTTGTTTACAGAAAGCTGAAGGTCACAGACGTAAACAATGCAAATGTGGGAGAGGCATGTAGATAAATTCTTTCTAGAATTTTCTTCCACCTTGGAAGACAAAACCATCTTGAAAGGATTTGATTTTCTTTGGTTGCCGTGGGGAGGGGAAGCTGAGGAGAAGCTCAATGGTGGAAGCCTGTTATCCATCTGCAAGATCCTGAATTTGATACCAGTATCCCAAAATTCTCTACTTTCATCTGTGTAAAATGTTTTGTTCTGTAGTACACCCCCAACACACACACACACACACACACAC
>LOEQ01001541.1:306002-334139 GCA_001685075.1 Bramus lutescens
GAGGGAGAAGCGCCATGCTTCAGGACTCAAAGGCGTGTGGGGAGAAGCAGAGGTGGAAGCCGACGGGGTCGCGCCCAGAGTAGAAAACATAACGAATGAATGGAATGAATGAATGAATGAATGCAGTGCAGCCCAGAAAGACTTGTCACCCCCTACGCAGTCGCGCCCACATAATGAAACGTGTTTTTAAGTGTGAATGAAGAGCCCCACTACACACCAGTACTGCGGGGAAGACGGATTCACAGTTCCACTGGCGCCGTTGACTATGTTGAAAACAAGAATTAAGAACGTCACGTTTTCCAAACGCCCACCCCCTCTTTGTTCATTTTTTGCTTCAGGCGCCATCTTTGTGAGTCACCGGGAATGGAAAAATACTCGGTGCATCATTCCCTCCACGAGAATTAGAGGCCATTTTCTGCAGCTGCCCTCCCACACAACCTGTCTGTCGTGTCCTTTGTGTGGCGACGGTATTGCGTGCTTTTGGTTGGAGGCCAGCTTTCCCCTTCTTACTGGTATCATCCTGCCCAACAAAACAAATCTCATGTGGTTTTCAAAATGCAATGATGAGACAACGGGAAAGTCACCTATCTAAAGCCTGCCAAGTGGAGCTGCCGGGTTTTCTACTCAAAAATCTCAAAATTCCCCTTCTTAATCTTTTTCTTGATTTATGCTACCACCATCCCTTCGAATAGCCACCATTCCTTCAGGGTTTCAGCAAGATACCCTTAGGGGTTCTTAGATTTTTTTTTTCAATTAAACCTGTATTTTTTGTGTTCCCGCTGTATAGCCTATCCATCCTTACCACTGCCCGAGGCAAGCTGCTAGTATGTCCTAATGGGGAACTGGCCCATTCATGTATCCTGACTTCAGTTTTGACGACTAATCGCTCTGTCATGAGGCTAACGTTACTAATGTAGAACTGATAATGCCACCACCCTCTTTTTTTCTTTTCTTTTTCTTTTTTTTGGGGGGGTTTCAAGACAGGGTTTTTTCTGTGTAGCCCTGACTTATCACCCTCTTTTAAAAATTACTTCAAAGGAGAAAATCTAATCACTTTGTCATGGATACAGATGTTCCATTTCCCTGGGTTTTCTCTCTCATTTCCTTCTTTTCCCAGTTTAAAAATTATGTACATCACGAAATAAGCAATATTGAATTATATATTGCACATAATTTATAGAATATTGACTTATGAATACGACGCTAAACAATTTACACCCTTTACAGCCCTGGTCCTTGATCATATTGTCCTCCTCTCCTTGAAAATCTTTCCTTATAAACTATTCCCAGGTGGTGTCCCTTCTGTGGATCTTAGTCACCATTTGGCAATCATTAGAATAATCATCCATTTAGGAAAAAATCCTCACTGCTTGCTAAAACCAGAGGTTAAAAGTTTAAAATGCTCTTAATTTTATTACTACATACATACTAAGTAACCTATTAAGTGTACATTTGTAATAAAAGGGAAGAGGCACAGACTTGACACTAGAAATCTGCCAGCAGTGATCAAAATTACTGTTACCAGCCAGGCAAATATCAACATCAAAACCCACCTGGAAAGAGGCGCTATCATTTGTCTGTCTCTCTGACTATTATCTATCTATGTATCTATTTATGTATCTATCTATGTATCTATCTGTCATATATCTCTGTGATATGTTTACCAAAAAAAACCCTCACAATCTAAATCATAGTGAAAGATCCTCAAGGGTAGATCTTTAAGGGTGAGAGATTCCCTTCCCCAATATCCAAGTCCTGGTGGATGCAATCAGCAAGAGGCTTTATTGATTACACGAGCTTGTGGGCGTCCAGTGTCCGTCTGACCCGTGTGGTTCATCCGAAAAGTTTGTCGAATTATAGAGTATAAGGGTTTCAAGAACAAGCAAGTATGGTAACAGCATACAGTATTCCTATTGGATCCTGATTCGCCCCAGTTCCTAAACTCCCCGGAAAACCATAAATCAGCAAACTTCAAGTAGATAGCTTGGGGACCAGATGTTCCTCTTCAGAGAGTGGATCAAAGGCCTCAGGCTTCAGGACCAGATGTTCCTTTTCAGATAGTGGATCAAAGCCTCAGGCATCAGCAAGTTTGGCCCAAGCTGCAATTTATAATTTTCCATCTGCCCAAATTTTTCAAGCAATTCTGGTGAGGGTCTTTCAATAGAATGAGGAATGATCACACAATCCCAAACTGAGGGACATTTAACAAAGCATAGATTTGTATTCTTCAGGTATCAAGGCCGTGAAAGGCAAAGTAAATCTGTTTTTTTAATTTTTTTTTTATCAGAGTAAAGTAGTTTAGCAATGTTCACCTCTTAAATATGGTACTCTGTTGTACAAAAATATTTTTGTGGTTTTAGAAAATACACAGTGGTGACATATGTAAGGAAAATGAAACATCTACTTTCGCACTTTTTTTTTTTTTGAGATAGGCCCTCTCTTTGTAGCTCTGGCTGTCCTAGAGCTCTTTTCATAGGCAAGGCTGGCCTTGAACTCACAGATGTCCTCCTGCCTCTCATTCCCAAGGGCTGGGATTAAAGGGATCTGCCTCCAGACCTGATTGTATTTCTAAATCTTTCACAGAAGTTTAACCTCCACGAGCCCACTGCAGAAGTTGGCATCCAAATGCTATCTATCATTGTGATCATAATATTTCATCGTCACCAACTAACATCTCCTTTTTGTTTGGTAATGTAAAATGCATTTAACTCATTTATAAAAGTTCTCATAGTCTAGCATTCTCAACATTGTTCAAAAGTTCAATGTCTCTCCTGAGACATAGACAAACTTAACTTTGAAGCCCTGTAAAATAAAAACATTACCAATCACACACACACACTCTCTCTCACACACACAAATAATAAATACAATATTTCTGAAAATTAAGGTACTGGGGTTTCTGGCTCAGGTAACTGGGTGGACAGTGGCTACTTGTTTAACAACACAGACAGTCAGAGAGTACTGGTATAGAGATATTTAGTTTCAGTGGAATATATCCAGCAGGCTGTGGAGTCTTTTAGTTTCAGTAGAATATATTCAGCAGGCTGCAGAGTCTATGCAGCAATAAACATATTAATTAGCTCAGCCTCATTCTAGAAAGAAAATCTGCAGTTTTAGTTCTTATCCAAGAGAGCAAGGTTGGTGTCACTACTGTCCTAAAAGAAGCTGTGACAGTGTAATAGCAATAAAAATTGACTACCACTTATGAAAGAAAATGCTACATATGTATATACGCATATGCATACTTTCAGGGATGAAATTGTTTAAGGGTATTCAAAACATTTGATATGCAAGTGGTGAATTTTGTTAAATGAAATGTGTGATCCATGTCTTAGTTACCTCTCTATTGCTCTGATAAAACACTATGATGAAAGCAACTTAGAGTGGAAAGGATTTATTTGGCTTACAATTCCATGCCACAGTCCATTGTGGGGAGCCAAGGCAGGAACTCAGTGCAGGAGCGGTAACTGAACCAGAAGCCATGCAGGAATGTTGCTTATTGGCTTAGTCCCCTAGTTTGCTCAGTATGTTTTCCGATACACCCTGGGAACACCTGCCTAGGAGTGTCACTCTCCAGAGTGGGCTGAGACCTCCAACATTAATCATTAATCAAGAAAATGCCATATAGACTTGTCTCCATACCAGCCTGATGACAACATTTTATGTTAGCTAGCTAGCCTGTGTCAAGTTGACAAACAAAACCACCTAGACAATTGATATACAAAAGTTTTAACCTGTGGTATAGGATATCCATCTACCAATCAGACTTGTGTTCGCTTTACTACTTGTATTCATGTACTAAGTCATCAGAATTAACTCATCACATTCTGGGTGACTTAAAGAATAGAAATTTGGTTTTTTCACAGTCCTGGAAGTTAAAAGTTCAGGATGAACATATCTGCAGGATTTCTCTCCTTGGCTCTAAGATGACTGTTTTTCCTTGTGTCTGCTACCACTCTACCTGGTTTTGTCCCAATGTTCTCTAAGGGCTCAATCATACCGGTTTAAGACCCACCCTAATGACCTCATTTTAAATCAGTTATCTCTTCGGAGACTCTTTCTTTAAATACAGCCACATTCTAAAGCATTGGGCTCAGGACACAACTGAATGAATTTGGAAGCGGGTATAGTGCAGCCATAACAGTAAGGGTTTGATTGAAACAAAAGTTCTATTGAGTGGTTGGTTTCTGCCTCAAATGAAATGACTATTTGAGGATAAGTATTATGTAATCAGATTTTTATTGTGGTCAAAGTATTAGGTGCTCTTAACGACCTGTGGATGTGTAAGTATTTATCTTAAATGCACAGAATGACAAAATTCGCTTTAAATTTGCTTTCAAGTATTGCACACTAAAATCAAAAAGTAAAGAAGACACTTCTATATCTAAAATTTGCTACTTTTTCAAACTGACAATTTTGCCTTACTTTTTCTTTGTGTTTGCTATTTTTCATAACAAACATATAAAGTAAAAAATACACATATTATGGAGAATTTGAAATATAGGGAGATAAGAAAAGAAAAATAGTCAATGTCACTATTGAAAGAGAGTCTTAATTAGCTTTTTTGACAGATTTGTTTTCTGTCTGTTTTCATGCATTTTAAATTTTAGTCGTATTGTATATAAAAATGTATACTTTTGCTCTCTTGAATGCATGTGACACTATAATTCCATTTCCATGTTATGCTATACACCACATATAAAAATTCTCGCTTTATGCTTAATATGCATTCAAGGTAAAAATTCAAATAATCTAGAGGTTTATAATGTAAAATCTAAAAGGCAGTTGTAGGTTAGTCACATATCATGGTCTTTTATTTTTTCTTCAGGTAGTTTTTCATGCACACACTATTACCCTACATTATGTCTGCATGCTATCAATTTTACTTTACCATACTATTTTTGTCCTTCATTGTATGTTATTATCTTAGAAGACGTTATGCCAGGAATCCAGTATAGTTGCTTAATATGCTGTCATTTCTATTACAACAAAGGAATATCATCTTAACTCTAGCAAAAATGCCAGAAAAGATGTGATGGGTTATTTTTAAGTAAGAGCACTTTCTTATGAGACTCATTACTGTTTATTACTCCACCCTTTATATATTCTACAGCTGTTTTGAATGCAGTCACTTCTCCTTGTCTAACCAGTGATTGCATATTTTCTTGCCTCTCCATCCAAGGCTCTTGGTGTCATGTGGTTATTTGCTTAACTTCTTGATGGTGTGTCCCTGAGATAAGTTATTAGATTATTTAGTAGCTAGGCACTTTCTTCCAGTTCTACAGTCCACAGGCCACTGTCTCACTCACTCTGAACTTGAAAAGACTCATAAATCTAACTGCATACTACAAGTCTCTATTAAAATGCCATATAGATACCTCAGGCTTAACTTTCCTAATCCTGAACTCTGTATTTTCTGCCTCCTTAGAACATACTTGAAAAAAATTTTCTCCATATCTGTTAATAGCATCTACATTTTCATCATTATTTAAGCCAAGCACCCATCACCTGGCATTTTTGATCTTTCTCTTTATCTTAAACTTCATACTCATATCCAACTTATCAGATCAGTATGTATTTGAATGCCAATCCATGTAAGAAAGACTATGTTTACAATTTTGGAAGTGAGTCTTTTTTCTTCTATCCAGTCTTTGGCTCTGACCAACACACCTCCCTGTTTCTCACTGCTGTTAGAGAAAGCCTGTTGAAAGCTCATGCAGACATCTTTGTCCCACCATAGCAAGGCCATGAAGCCTGTGCTCCAGACATCCATTATCTAGAACTTTATTCTTGCAATAATAAACCCTCCCAGGGTGAGAAACTCTCAGTCTTTGGTTTCCACTCTTGTTTCCTCTCTTCTTTGTGTGAGTGTGAGTATGTGTGTTTGTGTGTGTGTGTTTGTGTGTGTGTTTGTGTGTATGTGCCTGAGAATTTCCTCTATCTTTTATCATGGCCAATGATACAATTTTTCCAGCATTCTGATTTTCGATTTCCCTTTCAGACTATCTCTTTGAGCAAAATTGAGTTATTTCTCTTTAATTCTGAATATTAATGATAATTGGTTTGCAGTAGTAATTTTCATTTATATTTAGAGAATGACTTCTCGAAATAATTTTTTCTCATATACGTTATTTGGGGTATAATTCTGAGAAAACCATTTTTATGTATAGATACAGACTTGGCTGGGATTCTCTGAGCTTTCCACAGTATATAAATCTCTGTAGATTTATCGTCTACATATGAATACTACTGTATTAGGAAACATTTTGACTTCTTGGAGTCTTTCATGGAAAAGAGAAACTTCAAAGACTAAAAGAAAAGAGTAAATTGTCATCATCATCATCATAATCAGTCATCATCATCGTTATTGTCATCATCATCTCCTCACCACCACCTCTACCACTATCCCTCCTTCCTCTTCATCCATGCTAGTTTGTGCATTCTAACGTTCGGAGGCAATGACCACTAGAGGGCAGCATAGCAACACATATCCATCCATACCTGTACTTGAAATGGCTGTGAAAGGTGTATTGAGACTTCATTACAATTTCCTATTCACTGACTTGTTACCAAAATTCTTTCACTGATATTTAATCTATGAGCCTGAATTAAACCTTTTAATTTTATTTATTTTTATTACTATTTTATGTGGAAGACTGTTGACTTGCCTGTATGTATATGTACCTTTTGTCTACCTGATTCCCCTGGAGGCCAGAAGAAGGTGTCAGATTCCCTGGCATTGAGTTCTAGATTGTTGTGAGCTATCCTGTGTGTTCTCGGAACTCAACTCAGGTTCTCTTTGAGAGCAACAAGTGCTCTTCACCACTGAGCCATCTCTTCATTCATTCATTCATTCATTCATTCATTCATTCATTCATTCATTCATTTTGAGACAAGGTTGCAGTAAACCCAGGCTGGCCTTGAACTTGCTTGTTACTGGGAATGAACTTGGACTCTTCATCCTCTTGAATCTATCTCCTGGGTGCAGGATTATAGGTATGGATGAGTGCAGATTCTAGAATCCTACTTGAGTCATTTATCAGCTGTGTGACCTATATATTTTACACTTATAAGCCTTGCATCCTCATGAGTAAACAGATCTGAAAATTCTTAGAGAATAAGCTATTGTGAGGATAAATGGTTCAATACGGTTAGAGCATTAAATTGTTATGACTTACCTTTGTGTATTTTATTACTATCTTTACATGTTTAAATAACATGTTTGCCTCTTAATTTTAATCAACTATATATATTCTTTCTCTCTTTCTCATTGGTTTTTTTCAAGACAGGCTTTCTCTGTATAGCCGTGACTGTCCTAGAGCTCACTCTGTAGACCATGTTGTTCAGTTAATTTATTTTCTAAACATCTGATAAGTGTTTTATAGTGATTAAAATTATTTATAACTTTTAAGAGTTTTATTTGATCTCTAATGTTCAGTTTTATGGGATTTCATTTATTTATTTATTTATTACTTTATAAATAATATCACTCAAAATTTCCACTTTCTCCCCTCCTCCCATTTCCCTCCTTCTCCCCTCTCCCCCTCTCCCCCTCCAGTCCTAAGAGAGGGCAGGGTACCCTGTCTGTAGGAAGTCCAAGGCCCTCCCCCTTCCATCCAGGCTTAGGAAGGTATGCATCCAAATAGACTTGGACCCCCAAAAGCCAGTATGTTTTGTGGGATTTTAAACACTCCATTTCAAACTATTACACCAGGCAAGGTTCGGTCAGAAAACATTTGTACAGGGAAAGTAATTGTGAACTTAATAAGTAAAAGATGTATTGGTGACTAAAAGGGACGCCGAGGGTGTGCAGGGAGTAGTAACTGCAGTAAGCGATACTCCTAGGAACAGTGAATGAGTACGGAATACAGAAACTGGCAACGAGGAAGCCTAGAGGGGGCCCTGTTGCCACAGAAACACACAGGCTGCTGCTATGACAACCAAAGTGACCCTTGCATTCGAGATGAGAGAGAAATGAAATGACACCAGAAAGAAAGGCTCTTCTCTATAGTGTATGGCCCTCTTAATAAGATGGTGAATTCAATTTGCTAGTGTTTTGCATTCATCTCCTCTAGAGATATTAGCCTATAATTTTCTTTCCCTGCAATGTCATTGTTTGTCTTTGGTATGAAAGCAACTCTGTCCTAGTTCTTTTGGTTTCAGTATTTTGGAGGGGGTTAAAAAGATTGGCATGGGTACCAATGAGGTGATCTGCAACTAAGTCTTGCTTTGGGGCAGATTGATTACTGTTCCAACATTCTTATTCACCATTGGCCTGTGCAATTTCTTTTTAGATTCTTCATGATTCAGTCCTCTTTTAGCATGTTTCTAAGAATGTATTAACTTGAGGTTGTTGAGTTCGGGATATAATGCTCACAGTAGTAACCTCTAAAGATTTCTTTTCTGTATTTCTAGTTTTATTTACTTGAATATTTTTCTTTATATCTTAGTCTAGCTAAAGGCTTATTAACTTTATGTTTCAAAAGACAAGTTAGTTTTAGTGGCCTTTCCCAGTGTTTATTTCATTTATTTTTGCTTTAATCTTCATTAGCTCTTTCCTTCTGATAATTTTAGACCACAATTTGCTCTTTCCCTAGTATATTAGTGCAAAGGGAATTGCATTTTTTAGGCTATGAATTTTAAATAGTTATAAATAGGCTCCAACAGATCTTCATTAATCAAAATAGGAACCATTACAATACACATTTCTTTTTGGCAATGAGAAATAAATATATTCCTGTAGCATAAAAATCCAGGCCTTGGGATTTGATTTACTTTTGGAAAGCATATTCTGCATCCTGCTGGTTATGGAAGTGGTTTTTCCTGCAAAGAGCTGTTGCGGTGCTCAGAGTAGTGCAAGTCTATTGAGAAGAGGTCAGTTGCCTACAATGGAGAAGGCAAATCTTGTAGCACCCTTACTTCAATTTTTGAAATACCTGAGTGTACAACTAGAGGTCAGGCATCATCCTGGAGAAGAACTGGGGTTTTTGTGTTGACAGAGACCATCTGAACCTGTCGCAGGTTTCCGTATATCTCATCAATTTGCTGAGCACTCTGCCCTGCTGTGACGGTTTCACAGGGACACAGAAAGCTGAGGAGGATCAGACAAGCAGCAGTTGATGACATTGTAAGCTAACCATTGCTGGGATGATTTTGACTTCAGAGCTTCTTTTAAACCCAACCATTAAACTGGTCATCAGTGGTGATTGTAAACAATGCAATCAAGAAATGGTTCGTGTTGGGACTGGAGAGATGGCTCAGCGGTCAAGAGAGCTCGCTGTTCTTCAAGAGGACACGAGTTTAGTTTCTAGTGCCCAAGTTAGGTGGTTTACAACATCCTGAAACTTGAGTTCCAGAGTACTTGACACTCTCTTCTGACCTCCACGGGCACCAGCATAACACACACACACACACACACACACACACACATACACACACACACCTAGGAGAAAACCTTAATAAACGGTTCACTGTTGCATAGAATAAGAGAGAACAATAGTTTAAAAGAAAAAATTGAAAATTTCTGTTAGCTCACGAAACAGCCATATAATGATCTTTTTTTTTTCACCTTTCTGAATTGCATCAAATGAACATGGACCATTGAATGGTTCTTGTCTTAGTTACTATTCTATTTCTAGGAAGAGAGTCTATGACTAAGGCAACACATACAAGAAAGCATTGAGAACTTGCCTGAAGTTTCAAGAGGTTGATCCATTATTGTCGTGGCAGAGAGTGTGGCAGCAGGCAACCATGGTGCTGGAGACATAGCTGAGAGTTTGCATTTGATCTTCGAGTTGCATATCAAGAGAGAGACACTGGGCCTATCATGGGCTTTTGAAACTTCACAGCCCACCCACCTCACATCTGCTCCAACAAGGCCACACCTCCTAATCCCTCCCAGCTGGGGACCAAGCATTCAAACATATGGGCCTGTGGGCACCATTCTCATCCAAGTCACCACATTCCATTCCCTTGCTACTGTAGGTTTGTAGCCTTTGTGCTACATCACAACAAAAACTGCATTTAGTCCAATTTAAAGTCCCATAGTCTTTCTTAGTCTCAAAGATGCCCAAAATTCCAAAGTCCAAAGTTTCTTCTGAAACTCAAAGCACTCTTGTAACTGCAATCCCTGTAACATCAAAATAAAAAAGCAGATTCCAGATTTCCTACACACAATGGCACAGAATATACATTACCATCCCAAAATGAAGGAAATATGGCAGAGCAAGGAAACACTGGACCAAAGCAAAACTGAAAACCAGCAGAACAAACTTCAAATCCCACCTCTCCATGTCTCGTGTAGAATGGCTTATTGATTGCTCTTCCCTTTCAACTTTGCAGAGTGCAACACCTTTTTCTCTCTTGAGCTGGTTTCACACCATGTCTGCATCTCTCCTGGGTAAGTATCCAATGGCTCTGGTATCTATCGGAGGGGCCCCTGGCAGTGGGACCAGGATCTATCCCTGGTGAATGAGCTAGCTTGTTGGAGCCCATTCCCCGTGGTGGGATGCCATGCTCAGTCTTAACGCAGCAGGAAGGAGTTGGGTCCTGAGTCAATTTAATGTGCCTGGCTTTGTTGACAACCCATGGGAGGCCTTACCCTTTGGGAGGAATGGATGGGGAGTGGGCTGGGAGGCATGTGAGTGGGGAGGGAGGAGGGGTGGGAGGGAGAACTGAGGTTGGAATGTAGAATGAAATCTTAAAAAATAAAGAAAGAAAGAATAATAAAGAAAATTTCTTGAAATTGTTTTTGGTTTAATGTCATTTAAATGGTAGAAAACAAACACAAATTAGTAGTTTATTAACAAGAAATGAATGAAATGAGAAATGACCATTAGAATGATCTATAAAATATCCATATTTATTAAAAATATATCCCAGTGTCTGATGACCAATTTCAACAATGCAAAAACCAAAATTACTTTTTACCAGTCTAATAGCTCCATAAAGCACAGAATCAATTTTTTTATTTGACATCTTTCTTTTTCCTACATAATTTATTGCTATAAATGCCTCTACTAAATTTTTTTTCTCCTATGAGTTTTGGTATGTTGTATTTGTGCATTTGTCTTAATGTTTTCTTAAGTGTTCTTTTTGTTTTCTTCTTGGTCCAAGTTTTGATCTGGGTTATTAGTAACATAAATGTCCACTAGTCAGTGGGCTATAGGAAGAAAATCTTGTATATACCATCAAGAAATTGTTTTTCCCCTTGAAAAAGAAAATCTTCCCATTTTTGACAACATGGATTGATCTAGAAAATATTGTGCTGAGGAAAATAACTCAGACACAGAAAGTCAAATCTGTATGATTCCACAGACTTATGAAGTGGGAGTGGACTAGTGATGGCCAGGAGCTAAGGACAGAGAGAAGGTAATGGTTAAAGAATACAAAGTCTGGGGTACATAGGAAATCTACCACACTGCATGATGCCTAGAGACACAGTTTTATACTCTAGTCTTAAAATGTGTTGTCAAGTAATATCTTATGTCAAATGTTAGCCATAAAGATTGAAGGTGTAAGGAGATGAACATTTTAGACTTTGATGGATATACAAGTGAATACTTATTTTAATCAAATCATATCATGAAATATACTTCAATCATCCTTCAATCAAGTGGGTTAAAATAAAAACAAAATATGACAAAATACTTCATCACTAATGACATTGCCAATTTTAGCCCCAGTGCTTTTTTTTCTTCTGAAGCCTACATAAAAGGAACTGCCAATGACCAGATGTTGAGTGCAGTTGCAGCATCTCAAACAGAAAAAAGAGGAGACAGCTTAGAATCAACAGGTAATAAATTATTAATTGCTATAACTATCCACGGGCATTTTCAAATATCTTCTTTTCAATTTTATTGCTGTTTTCTTCTTCTCTTTGAATTATTTCAACTTTCCAGACTTTCTTTTCTTTTTCCTTTCTTTAAATCTCTCCTAGCCACTCTTTAAAGTCTGAATCTTTAAAAAAATATTGGGGGGTCCCTAGCTATTTGTTAAGAAATAAAGCAGTGAGAAATGGAGCAGATTGACAGCTGAGATCTTCTGTGACTCAACACTACTTTAGTGTCTGGATACACGTCCTCAGTCTTCACCAAATGGTGGAGTTTCTATGGTGAGCATTAAGTCAAAATCTTGCTTGTATGGTAGGTACATGGCTGGCATTCATCTCATGGTTGGAGAGGTAAGTGATGGGAGCAACATTTTTGACTTATACTTACATTTCAGCTTCTTCCTGTAGTAGTTTAAATGTAATTAGCCCCCACAAACTCATAGGGAGTGGCACAATTCAGAGGTATGGCTTTGTTGGAGTGGGTATGGCTTTGTTGATTCAAGTGGGTAATTGTGGGGGTGGGTTTTGAAGTTTCCGATGCTCAGGATATCACCGAGTGCTGCATGCAAGATGTAGGACCAGTTGTGAGATATTTGATTACACTGTGTAAAGATCTGTCACTCTGATTGGTTGAATAGGAAGCTGGATGATCAATAGCTAGGCAGGATTTCCAGGCACAGAGAACAGTGGGAAGAAGAGACCTTAGGGATGCAGAGCAACCAGCATGGGCATTGCAAATGAAGGCAACTGAGTCACGTAAAAGAAGTAGATGAAAAGAAATGGGATAATTTAAGTTATAAGACCTAGATAGAAACAAGCCTAAGCTATCATCCAAATGTTCATAATTAATAATAAGTGTTAATGTGTCATTATTGGGGAGCTGACAGTCCTGATGAAAAAGTCTGACTACTTAGGACTCTTAGTTACCTCTCCAGTACCATGTCTGCCTGCATGCTGCTGTGCTCCCCACCATGACTATAATGGACTGAACCTCTGGAGCTGAAAGCAGGCCAGCCTAATTAAATGCTTTCTTTGTAAGAGTTGCTGTGGCCATGGTGTCTCTTCACAGCGATAATATCTTTAATTAAGATGGTTCCCCAGTTTAACTCCATGTTCTACTATCTCTTTTTATTCCTGTTTTCTGTACTTTTATGTATTTCTTCAAGGCCAGTTTTTGTTTTTTTCAGGTTCTTGACACTTTGTGTATTAGTTTCTTATGGCGATCATAATAAATTCTTACTCACAGAGTAGTTTAAAATAACACCACCACCACCAACAACAAAAATTCCTTCATGAGCCTGGAGGTTAGAAATCTAAAAAGAAAAATGAAGCCATCCCCTACAGAAGTTCAAGGGGAGGGTATGATCTTGAACACACTGAGTTCCTGGTGACAGCTGACATTCCTTGGCTTATAGTTAACATTAATCCTGTCTGTGTTTCTGTCTTCATAGGGCCACATAACCTGGTGTCTGTGTAATTTGATGATGACTCTTCCCAATTCTAATAGAGATGCTTATCACTGTATTTAGAGTTTGCCAAGAAAAATCCAGGTTCATATTCTAACTTTCAGCTTTCATTATTTGTGCAAAGACTCTCTTCAAAAGGTAACATTAACGGGATACTTGGGGTAAGTCGTAGGCTTACCCTCGGACATCATCCTTCAGTTGCCATAATCCTTACTTCTTCATAACCATAAAATGAACTGGAGTGTGATGTCTAAGGGCTTGCTCTCTGACCTCAATATATGGTAGTAATTTTGCATATGGGTTTTCCTACTCTCTCAATAATGTGTAATGCTTGCTTGTGTGTGCATGTAACTGTTTATGTCCAGTATATGTGTGTTAGTTTCTTTTATGGCCATTTACTGGGCTGTTAGGAAACGGGAAATATGTGTGGTCAGTCTAATGTCTTAGCTTGACGTATATTCAAAAGAATTTTTAGAAGGTGTTATCTGAATAACTCAAATTAAGCTAAAATTTTAAAAGTGCAGGATAAGCCAGGTTATGTAAAAGCATTCAACAAACACATTTTCAATCCTTTTAATATTTTTCCCTGCTTCATCCATGATCTACTAAATATGCAAGGTCTTCAGGTTTCCATGGTAACAATAAGCATTCAGCAGTTTATCTGACACCTCTCAGTGATGGCAGGAATTGCATAATAGAAAGGAAATATCATTACCTTATGCAACACTAGTCACTGTGACATTTTGGATATGTATCTTACCTTTTTAAATTTCTGACTTCTTTTGCATGACTAACACTGAAAGTTTCTGGCTATTGGTAACAATAAATGGCATATATGCTGCCTCCATGCTGCACATAATTGCTAGTTGGTCATATTTCTTCACAATAAGTCAGGCTGTGTAGTCAGAATTATCCTCAATATAGTACTATTACTGGAGCCATCTCTGTTCATAATTCCCTTCCATAGAGAACTCATGACTTCAATATAGCCTAACACTGTAGGTCTATTGTAAGGTTGTAATTGTGACATCTCTTCTGCTCTGGCAAAGATGTTAGAGAGGGCAGCACAGTTTCTTCTGTCCCATGAGCATGTAGTCTGTCCTCCTCTCCATGTAAGAACACACCAGCAGGCTGCCCTCATTGAAGCAGAGGCTAGCCTCTCAGCAGACACAGAATTCTCAGGGACCTTCATTTTAGGACCTTTCAAGCTGCCACTGGTGGACTAGGAACTGAGGAGAGTCTGTGGTATGGTTCCAGTCCAAAGACTGGCTGGCCCAATGACCAATGTTTCGGTTAGAATCCAAAGGCATGGAAAAAACCCAATCACAGTTCCATTGGCGTGAGATGGGAGGAATTCCCTCTTGTTCAGAAAATAAGTCTTCTTGTTGTCTTTAGTTCTATACTCGTTGGTTTTTGTTAAGCTTGGTGCAGATTTAGAAATATCCAGGGAGAGGCAATCTTAATTGACAAAAGGTGCCCCCAGAAAATTAACCCGTAAGCAAATCTGTAGGGACTTTTCATTGTTAATCAGTGATTTGTCAGGTTCACTGTGGGTGGTGCCACTCCCAGACAAGTGGTCCTGGATGATATAAGAAGGCAGATGGAGCAAGCCATGGGGGAGCAAGCTAATAACCAGTGTTCTTCCATGACCTCTGCACCAGTTCCTGGCTCCAGGCTCGAATACTTGAGTACTCGAATATTCAAGCCTTGGCTTCTCTGATGATAGGCTATTCCTGTGAGTCAAATAAACCCTCTCCTACTCCAAGTAGCTTTGGTCATTATTTTATCACAGAATTGAAGCCAAACTATGACAAAGTTTTTGAATGATTTCTTAAGACACACCAATTCTAGCAAGATCAATCTATTTGATGTGCTCTATTTTTTTCAAAGTTTAACTCATCAAAACTACTGTAACAGAAGCAACCAGCATAATGTTAGACCAAATATCTGGATGCACACTGCTTTAGTTGAACATCCATTCATTTTTTTTTACATTTTTAGGTAAGATCCAATAAAATATTGAATTTCCCCTTTTTAATGGAATGAAAAAATAGAAACTTTTTTGACCCCTCTTCTGTCTATGGTTGATACGACATCGCAGGTGATATGAAATGCATGCTGATATGAAAAGAATGAAGTGCAAACAATTAGAAAGGGATGTCATTGCCAAATTTTGTCAGCCTGTGCCAATGCTTGGTGTTTGCCGAGGCCCCGTTGAAATGCTAGGTATATGCTAGCTGAGTACATAGTATGTTTACATTGGGGGATAAAATTTATTTTAAAGAGTTATATTCTATTATAAAAGTGAATGAAGAGTATTAATGTAGTTTTATGTTCATTTTAGTTTATTTCAGGGTTTAAAAATGCCTAACCCAACAGCTCTTACTTAGTGATGACTAATGGCAAGTGTTACAAGATGTAAACCTGTAGATACAGTGTTCTCCAGATGGCTCCCCAGCTTGGCAAGATGATGGGAGATCCATTTCTATAAAGAGAGTCTAGGATCATCTGCTACCCTTGGCCTGCTATTGAGTGAGCTCTGTGTAAGCATGATTGGCCACAATATTAAACCTGTGTTTCTGATCCTCACCCCACAGTGTTGCTAGACTATTGTCTCTTTTTTGGTGTGCACATTATTCTCTGCTGGAAGTGGATTCCAGCCTTGAATCCCAGCCAGATTGTCTGGGTCTGAGAAGCCAACTAGTCTTGCCAACGTCTCCTCTCCAGGGAACTTGGATCTTATCCCAATGTTCTTCCCTCTACAGTCCACTGATGAAGGTCTTATTACAGGCCAGACAACTCCTCCCAACCCAAGCATAAAACTATCATCATCACATACTAGCCGGTTTCTGGTACTTCACCCCCTCCTCCTGGCTTATTTGAGATGATGACTACCAATCTTAGCCTGGCTTGGGCTTGAGTTCATGTGTTATGTCTCAGATGTAAAATTTGTGGAGTTCTATAGCCATATCCACAAGGCTGACCCTGCCCCCACAGTTGTTGGCTTGTTTCCCTCCTACAGAACCACAGCCAGAGTCCTCTCCTGGTTCTCCTGCCAACACCAATCAGATCACAATACTAAAGAATAAGAATTTCCACTAGTTTGTACAATCTGCTTTTCTGAACAAGTCTTTAGATTATGATGCATCTTATTTATGCTTATAAGTAACATTTGATCCTTTCTGCAGAATATTAGGCCCCCTACGAAATTGTCATTTTCAAAAATTTTCTTTGGTTCAAATATTGCATCCAATGTTTTTGCTTTTTGCAAGCAATATGGTCCTAATTCAACATATCCAGCAGAGTTCAGATCAATGGTTCTTCTAACTTCAACAGTATTAAGCTTCTACTATGTTCATGGCTCTAGACCAGATGCTGCTATAATGATTTTTCATTTCCAGAAAAAAAAATAACCCCTGTGGACTGCAGAATTCAAATGTGCCTCTTCACCTTGCCCTTTTCCATTCCCCTTTGTCCTTGGGTTGTGGACAACTGAGGTCATGGCATGGACTGGGAAGGCAGAACAGAGAGAGAGGTGTAGTAGCATTTTCTTGCTGTCCCGAACTTCACAACAGTTTTAGTAATTGTTGTATTCCTCAACAGCTAGAACTCATTACTGATAATCCTGTTATCAACAGTACTTGCTATTATCAGCATTTCTGCTTTTCATTTAAAATTAAATGGAGTAGTAGTGGTGTCTCCCTTTTGCTGGACTCTGTACTTTGCCTGCCCTGCTGGTATGAACTACTCCAAATAAAATATCGGGAGCTTGTTGTCGTTTTGCTTTTTGAGTATGTCATCTTTTATCTCTGACCCAGACAGTTTTAAAACTATATCAAAAGAGATGTATCATAGAGTATTTGCTTTAATAAAGCCATTTTAAAGTTTTTATATGAAGATACTTACTGAAGCATCATGGTTAATAGGAAACTGAAAATAGCTTATATACAAATGCAGTTATATCAACACAATAAAATACTTTTCATTTCCAAAGTAAGATTCAGGAAGACCATAGAGACCATAGAAATAAAAGTATTATTCTCAAATGAGATGTAACTTCACTTCATTGTAACCATGTATAATTATGACCATATTTACATGAGGTTAGAAGATAATAAGAAAATATAAAGATAATTGTGCTCGGGTATAGATTGCCTGACTTTTTAATTTTAGAAATTTATGTAATTAAGTTTTGAATCATTTTAAGTGTTTCACAATATTCAGAATTATAACATTTTAAGTAGTATACCTAACATAAATCAAGATAAATGCTCCAAGCAAGGGAGAAAAAAATTTGCTAAATATTAATGTTCCTCTTCTTACATACTTAATTACAAACCCAGACATGAATGACTAATATACCTGGCTTCAAAGGTTGAACTCTAAGCCTTGTATATTGGAAATTATTATTTTATGTATAAAATTTATTTATAATCAAAGCATAATCTCTTAAAATTAGCTTTGAAGGAAAGCATATTAGCATGTATACACATGCATTCATGCTAGATGACTTGGTTCTTAGCTTTGCAATGAGCTCCAGCAGCCTTTAGTTTTATGTGCCTGTTTTTCAAAATATCCAGGTTTCCTGTTTCAGCCCAATATAGCCACCGTCATAAAGGTGATCACATGCTAGCTTTCAAGAAGTTAGAAACAAAGAGGAACAAATTGTTTAGCATAACCTTGCACTTATTTTGGATTTCTCAGCAGATAAGAAGTAAATGCATCTGGTTATTAAGGCAGTGCTTTTGTGAAGGACATGCTCATTCTACAGAGTTCTGAAAATGATGTTTCTTAGTACATGGAAGACAACAACATTCACTGAAACACAGTGATATGAATCCAAGCCACTGTGCTCAAGCTACCACACAGCCTAGATTTAGTTGCTGGGTATATTCTCTTTATCCAGTTGCAAGTACTTCATTTCATTGGCAATTCTATGTACGTATAGACATTGCCATCTGCGATGGGATTTTGGCTCTTAGCTACCCATCATTGCACTCACTCCCACATGACAAAGAAAACCTGTCTTAGCTTCTGTTCTAGAATCGTTTATTATGGGCTACTAACAAATTACCCCACAAGAGGTCACCAAAGCTCTAGTGTTTTGTGTGCGGTTTTCTGAATTTCGCCCTTCAATGGACATAGACAAGATTATACATTTCCTGGTTCTTGTTTTTCTTTTGCTTTTGTGAGAAAGGGTCTTATTTTGCAGCCTGAACTGGCTTCAAACTCAAAGCAGTCCTGTTGTCCCATTCTCCAAGGCCTGAGAGAGTAGGCATGGGCCACCACATCCAATTCTAGTTTTCTGACTTTCTACCTTGGATAAGCAACTGAGAGTCAGTGTTTACTGTAGCTCTCTAGGTCAAGTCTATAACATGGGTTTCAGAGCAGTTTTCATTACAACTCGTTGTTTTTAATTTACTGTTTTAAAACTTTCTTTTTGAGACTATACTGTAATTTCACCCTTCCCTTCTTTCCCTGCAAACCCTCCCATATATCTATCCCTTGCTGCTCACCTTTAAATCCATAGTCTCTTTGTTCACTAATTGTGCACAACTATATACATATATTCCTAAATATAAGCTCAGCCCGTACAATGTTACTTGCATGTTTGTTTCCAAGACTGGCCTTTTGTACCAGTTGCTTGCTCTTCCCTGGAGAAGGCCACCTCCCCTGCTCCCAGCTTACCTCAGTTGCCTAGAGCTCTTTGTATAGCTTGAGGTCTTATGTGCTTTCGCCCATTAGCTTTGGCAGGTCTCCTGGTGTCATCCTTGTTCAGTTCACATTTGGGAAGTCATGTTGGTGAGACTTCATGGGTGTAGCTTGTGATATTACTAGGAGACACAATCTTTTGATCCTCTGGCTCTTAAAATCATACACCCCCTTTTCCACAGTAAATGTTTCCTAAGCCTTAGGTGTGGGCGTGTTTTGAAGATTTTTCCATTACGACTGAGCTCCATAACTCTGTATTTTAATTGGCTGTGCTTTTCTGTGTGTATAAGGATAAATGTTCATAAATTGTTGTTAGGGATGATGATTGAAAAGTTTTTGCACCCTGATAAGCCTCTCTGCGGACACAGCAATCCAGATCAGACCAAATCAAACCAAATTAGCCACCAGCCCAGGCCAGAGCTGAATTGGAATTCAGCTCTTGGAATTAGAACCCAAACATACCATCTGAGTTTGGGAGAAAAATTAGCACTACCAGCTCCAATCTGCCCCAGCTTAGTTTCCATGTAAAGAGGGAAAATGCACAGAGAATCTGGATACTATATGTTATTATGTTGTCTTTGAATTGTTTGACTGCTGAGGAAGAAGCACCAGCTGCTAAAAATCCTACGTGTCAGGCAGTTATAGAAAGACCAAATAGAACTATAAAAGATATGTTAAGTAAACATAAACAGATGAAAAATATCCTCAGAAATGGAATGCATAATGCTTTATTAGCTTTGAATTTTTCAAATCCTAATGAGAAAGGAACAATAGCTGTAGAGAGACATTGGATAGTAGAAAAAATATATGGGATTAAATCATCCAATATACTTTAAAGATGTACCGACCTCAGAATGGAAACCAGGGCATAGTTATGTTGGGTAGGGGGTTTTGTTTTTGTTTCCACAGGAAGTGAGAGGCTGTGGATTCATTTTGGGTTAAGAAAAAGAAGGTTTGATCAAGGAAGACCCCGTTTTAGAGCCCCTCTGTTGCAGTGTCCTCTGGGTTCTACTCCCAGAACAGTTTCAAGACTTCTGGCTAAGATGACCTGGCCTCACAGAATACTCCAGTCAGAACTTGACCATAATCCTAAATTTTCTTTGCGTGCCCATAAGATTATCAGTGACCCCAATCAGTGGAAGTAGCCTAGAAACTTATGCCCACATTTCCCAAGAATGGATTATGGAGATTATGTTTATCTTTGCTTTTTATATGGATTATGTTTATCTTTGTTTAGAGTGTTGGTTACAAGTTGTTATGAATAATGGTCAGGAAAAAAGCTAAACAAAGGAAATTAGATTTAAGGTTTTGAAAAGATAAAAGGGAGATATAGATATGATAGGATAAAAGGGTAGATTATTGAATCTACTCTCAAAAGAAAAATGGAGGATAGAGATGTGATAAGATAAAAAGGTAGATTATTGAATCTACTTTTAAAAAGCAACTACGAGTTTTAAATGCTTTACATTGGATTGGACTTTGTGTATTGTATACAAATTTTGCATATTGATACAAATTTGAGAATAATTTTGTTAAAGCATACTGTGCATACATTTCTAATCTTGTTCAAGGTATTGCACCTATACAGCTTATTTAACAATGTAATGCAGACTTCTAATCCTTGAAAATTATTATTACTAACTATTTAGGGTAATAAGGAAATATACATTAGCAATTGGTCACCTATTATAATTGAACTTGTAGTCACATTAGGTATGTTTTCAAGGTCAAACAAAGATGTATTTTAGATAGACAAGTAATCTTCTAACAGTTTAGAGAGCTACAGAATAAGGTCATCTTCAAACAGTTCAGAGATTTAAGGATGTTTCAATAACCTAGGTTCTTCTTTTTCATGACAATGAAACATATCTGCTCCTGGCTGCATCAGTCTACTTCAGAGAAGATAATGGACATTGAAGAAACTCCACATGGAGTTTACTTTCTTTGTGGTGAAAGTAAGACACTGGGCAAGAAAATGCCCCTGCCTTGACTGCTGACGGTATGCTGTCCTAATTAGAGAAACAGGACAAAAAATATTCTGCTTCACAGAAAAGTCTGTAGGATATGCTAGGCCTGTAGCCCAAAGATGGATGCCTCAGTGTTACAGAGGAACTTTGGGTGATTGTTCAGAAAGCCAGCTGTTTCTGTTATTACTCACATGTTTTTTGAAAGTCGCTTGCTTGCACTTCCTGCTTACTCAGTTAATAGTATTTCCTTCTTGGATCTCTGAAGGAGTTGAAGACTGATCATTATAGTTACAATTTCCCTTGTTTATCTGATACAGAAAGTAAATTATGGTAGAAAGTAAATTAGGTACAAGACTTTGGACTCACCAAGATAGGATAGATATGGAGTATGTTCTTTGAATTTGTCAAATGCAAATGGACTAGATGTTGTTAATGTATTTATTTCTTGTATATATTGTATATAGTTATTTTACTTATTGTATATAGTTTTCTCTTATATTAGTTATAGTCTTTTTATTTTAGATAAAAAGGGGAAATAGAGTGACATTTCACTTGTATTTTAATAAAAAACTTGCCTGAGAATCAGAAAATTAAAACAGTCACAATAGTCAGCCTTATAGACCAGGCAGCAATAACACACACCTTTAATCCCAGTAGACACACTAGTTTGCCATAGAAACCAGGCGGTAGTGGTATATGCCCTTAATCCCAGTCCTAGAGAGAATTATAAAATGGGAAGGAGATAGTTCTCAGTTCTCAGTTTCATTCTGAGATTCCTGGAGGTAGGATTGCCATTTCAGACTGAGGTCGAGGTAAGAGGCAGTAGCTGGCTGCTTTGCTTTTCAGATCTTCAGGTCTAACCCCAATTTCTTTCTCTGAGTTTTTAATTAATCATGCTTCAGTGGCAGGGTTTGGAGAAAGATGTGGGAGGGGTTTGGGGTAGGACTTCTACCAGAACTTTCCAGATTGTTGGGTATATGGGTGGCAGGAGCTGGGAAGCTTCCACCAGAACAATGATAGTTTAGTAAATTAGTGTTGTAGATTCTCCTCCAATAAACACAACTTCAGAAGAAATGAGTAGTTAGCTTGGTTCCTAGTACTGTTGTTCAGGGTGTCTTAAGTCTAGTTACAGAGCTGATGGTTATGGCCAAGGCATGTGTGCCACTGCTGGACCCTTAGGGTAGCCTGCCGTGTTGGTTGCTGATGTGCTTCACAGGCATCACATCTGATTAGGACTGCCCTCTCCCCAAAGATCTCCCTTGTCTTCTGTATTTGTCCTATTAATATTTTGTGTCTTGAAATATTTTTATGTTGATGAAAAGCTTATAGCTCAATAACTGTATTAAAAGTACTTATGGTACATTTTAAATGGGCGAATGGCTAAGTATGTCCATCATATAGCAACAAGTGTTGAGAGAAGGAGGAGGAAGACCCAGTCAGATTCATTAACTGATCATAGTTACTGCTAAATCCATTTATAAAAATGTGCTGTGCCCTTCTAAACTATGGGCACTTACGAATGGAAAATGTAACATATATCCATCTTTATCCATACACATATATAGTATATATCCATCTTTGGTCCATGGATAGAACAGAATAAGACATGTTCAATTGTAGACGTTATGGAGAAAAAAACCATCTAAACATATTCTCAGGTAATTCCATTGAGAAATTAACTGGGAACTTTAGAGCATTCTTCCCACTGGGAAATCTTTCTCATTCAATTCTGCAGAAATGAATGAGGATTTGTGCCTGTGCTCACAGGGCACTGCCCACTGCACTCACTGAGACATGGTTTATACCACCATTTACAAAAAACCTAACACCCAAGGGGAGGTCAGTTCTGTTATGAAAAGGCAACAAATGCGACAAACATAATAACACTGTGTTGATTAAATGCTTTTCCTAATACAAGAAAAATATGTTTTCATGAAAAAAATGCTTAAAATTTGAGACTGCTACCCTCTACTCTTAAAAGAACATCATCCTAACACAAAGTTTGATTTCTTGGTTTCTCCATCTCTTGGGTCTTAAAGGAAATGGTGTTGCTCTTAGTATCCTTGGCTAGTGAGATTACAGGTGCACATCCTGCCAGTTACATTTTCAGTATGGTCTCTTTCGTGGGGCAGGGGCTCTATGCATAGTCTTGTCTGATGTTATTCTTGCCTTCTCTAAATGAGAATCCTTAATTTAAAATACTATGATTTGAACATATGTACCAAGAAATGGTTTATCATTGTGAATCAAATATTCAAACAACCTTACAATCAGTTTCATAGGAATAGTATTAAATTTTATTTTATTATTTTATTTTTTTAGACAAGGCTGGCCTCAGACTCACAGAGATCTGACTGCTGTGCCTCCTGAGTGCTGGGATTAAAGGCATGTGCCACCACTGCCCAGTTTAAAATTTTTTAAATATTAGTAGAGTCCTCGCTCAGGCTGTCATGTTGTTCCTCGGTTGCAGCTGTCAATCATCCTTGTTTCTGTTAGTAATCCTGACCAACTTATGGGCCCATCAAGCTGGGCTTGGATGGAATCTTCTTTCACTATTATTATCCTCTATCCAAGAAAAAGAATGTAGCAAAGTCTGTTGAATATACCAAGGTGGCAAATTCTGAAGGCACAAAGAATGGCAAAGGAGCATGGGGCCAGCTTTGACAGGGAAACTTTGACACGGTTTTTAATTACTGATTTATTGGGAATGTCCTTTTTAAAGTGGGTTAATGCTAGGGTCTGATGTTCATCATGTCAATGTCCCCTTCCTGTGCATTATGTTGAAACTAATCCACAAAGCAGCTTTATGTACATGGAGGATGTCGGGTTGATTCAGTTGTGAGGACTGTCTTCATGAGTGAGACTGGGGCCCTTAAAAGGACTTGAAGACTTTTCAGCCTACAGAACTAGATTTTCTTTATTTATAAAAACAGTTTTACTCCGTAGCCCAATCTGGTCTCAAACTCACTATGATCCTTCTGCTTCAGTCAACCTTTCAAATTGGAAACAACATGAGTCATCAGTGCCTGGTTACCTTTTCTATTGTAAATCAGAATCAAAGGTATTTTCTTGCTGGGGCAGTGGTGATACATGCCTTCAAACCAAGCACTGAGGAGGCAGAGGCAGGCAGATCTCTGTGAGTTCAAGGCCAGCCTGGTCTATAGAGCGAGTTCCAATACAGCCAGGAGTACACAGAGAAACCCTGTCTCAGGAAGAAAACAAAACAAACACCAAAGGTATTTTGTTTTTGAAGCCTAAACGAAATGACTGACCATTTTTAAAAAGGGGTAGCCTGAACAGTATTTGGCAGCCTGACAATAGTTACATATCACTTAACAATGGTGATACAGACTCTTCTAGTAAGTATGCACTGCTTATGTAACTTCTGGAAGGGGTCTTCAGTCATAAATTTCAAAGTCTTGTACTTCCTCATGAAACAAGATATTGACAGTAAGTCGTCATTAAGTGACTGACCCAGACATGAAATTAAAGGTGATCAAGAACTATGATGTGGGGAGAAAAGTCACTGATGGCTATTGTTTATTAAGTCAGCCATTGCACCATAGCTAATACCCTCGAAGAAGAAGAAGGAATGTGACAAACTCTTGGAGTGATCTGCTGCATTGAAGGCCAAGTGTTTCATGAGCCACCCTGCTCCCTCCAGGAGTGTAGTGATGAGGTGAGTGGGCCTGCTTTTTGTCCCGCCTGGCTCCTGCACGGCTAGCTTAGCCCAGGAAATAATAACACGGAAACTGTATTCATTTAAAAACTGCCTGGCCCATTAGTTCCAGCCTCTTCTTGGCTAACTCTCACATCTTGATTAACCCATTTGTAATAATCTGTGTAACACCACGAGGTGGTGGCTTACCGGGAAGATTCTAAACTACGTCCATCTTGGGCCAGAGCTTCANCTCTTCTTGGCTAACTCTCACATCTTGATTAACCCATTTGTAATAATCTGTGTAACACCACGAGGTGGTGGCTTACCGGGAAGATTCTAAACTACGTCCATCTTGGGCCAGAGCTTCATGGTGTCTGCTTGACTCTGCTTTCTTTCTCCCAGCCTCCTGTTCTGTCTACTCCACCCACCTAAGGGCTGGCCTATCAAAAGGCCAAGGCAGTTTCTTTATTAACCAATGAAAGTAACATATAGACACAGACCCTCCTACATCACAGAAGGTCTATGTTTCTATGAATAGGAATTAGCTGTATAATAAACCTCCAGGTCACACTAAAAAAAATTAAATATTTGAAATGTAAGGATGATATACCCATAAAACTCCAAAACTATGAATATTGTGAATATTAAACAAGTTGATTTCTAAGGTCCCTTTTAGCTGGAAGATGCAATAACTCTCTTTAAATTCTCCTACCTTTGAGCTGTAGAAGGTTCATTTTTCTTTCAGTGAGGTGGAGGTCTTTCCTGTTTTGAATGGTTATTTTATTACAGCAGCATAGTTTGAAGTTAAAAGTTCATCCATTTAAGATTTTTCTGTAGCTTCCAAGATTTTGCATTATGTTCTCAATAATACTTATCTATTTTTATCTCTAATATCTGTTTTAATGTACACACCGTTGAGCTGCAAAATGCAAATGTAATTCTTTCCCCCATTTCATTCTCGAGAAAGGTGCCACTTTAAAAGTCATGATCATGAACTAAAAGACCCAAGTGGATAATAATACAGAGCTATTGCATTTCTATTTGACTTTATCCATCCTTCAGGGGAACAACAAAAAAAGGAAATAGGCTAGCTAGAAAAGTGGGGGTATGAGCTATACCTCCAGTGGATCAGAAGGCAAATTCTAAGGAACTCCTGATAAGTCATTTTTAATGCCAATATAATCTACTCTACCATCCTTGTCTAGTATTAGCTGAGAAAGCTCACTGGCTATCTGAAGTTTGCTCATATTAAGCCCTGAGGGGCACAGCCAGAGGACATTTCAAGGACCTGCCAGTTACAAACAGACAAAGGTCACAACCTTCTCACTCAAGTTGGGAAAGTATGAGGATTGCATTTATGTCTCTTATACTTGCCTCTTGTCTTCACTGTATTCTGTCCTGAATACCAAGGGTTTTCTTGCCTTTACAATCAGCTTACTGAGCGGTTGAGGGGAAGAGAAAGCAAGATACCAGACAGCTACAAGATTGCATAAGCACTTAAACCTTTACTTTTTTTTTTCAGTGTTTCATAACTCAGAAATCTGATTGTATCTTACAGTTAATGGTATTGTACTGACACCCTGTCTGGGTGGCAGTCCTAAGTGTTCTTGATTTGTGAAAGCACAGGCCTACTCAGAACTCTTGATATCATCATTCATGCACTCATTTTATGCATTGTCGATAGGTAAAAGCTTTTTTTTGCCATTTGAAACACATTTAAACATTAGGCTATGCTTCAGCATTAGCATAAAAAGCCGTCAGGCTAAAAATAGTGAGGTGGGCGCGTATATTTTGTGTCAGCAGGACAGACACTTATCATGTATTGGGATAGTCTCTTTGCACACTGTGTGAAGATGTGTTTCTGCCCTCTGTCTCCTTCTGATTGGTTTAGTAAAGAGCTGAATGGCCAGGAGCCAGGGAGGAGAGGATAGGCAGTACTTCTGGGGAGAGACAGGAGCTCTGGGGAAGAATTTGAGGTGAGGGGAATTCATAACCAGACATGGAGGAAGTGGGACACTCAGTACTGAGGAGAGGCAATGAGCTACATACCAGAACATAGATTAATATAAATGGGTTAATTTAAGTTTTAAAAGCTAGTCAAGAACAAGTCTAAGCTAAGGCCATGTTTTCATAATTAATAAAAAGCCTCTGTGTCATTATTCAGGAGCTGGTTGTCCAAAGAATGATTTGTTACAATCATGGGAGTAATAATCTCCATTTCTTATTTTCCTGTAAATTAGTCAAGTCTTATGAATCTTGAGAAAAAAAATACAAATGAGCTAAGTTGAAGCTTTAGACAAGATATAAGCAAGAGAACAGTTTTTTGCCTTGTCACAACACATGAGGCCTTTGACCAGAAGCATCAGTGTCATTTAAGGATTTAGTGGAAACTGGATCACAGGCTGCAACCCGACTTTAGACACCAGAACCTGTGCTTTAAATAAGGCCCACAGGGGATACACACGCACACTACTCTCTGTCAGTCTCTGACATCTTAAGGAAAGCAATTCACCTGGATGCAGGAGACGCCACCAAAATTTCAAAACAGTGAACAACTGATGGGATGGATTCATCTCTTGTGAGGGCTGTCATCAAGGTGTCAAACTCCACTACCAGAAACTTCCTGCTGTGACATGTGACTTGACGGAAGTAAAATTGATGCTGTTTGTTGATTAAGTAGGAAATGCCAACAAAACCTTGGGCTCTTAGATGCATTACATACTTTCATTAAGATAACTTTTGGTATGCATAAAATGAAAGTTCTAAGTAATAAGACTATTAAAATTTTATCAGACTATTTGAACAAAAATCCCTCAGTGTTTAGTAAGCTAACAGTGTGGTTTGTGAATTCTGGGGTCGCAGAATTGATGGAAAGCAGTGTAATACAGTATTCTAAGAGCTACAGCAACAAGATTATAGATAAGGAGGTGTATGTCTCTTACAATTAGGGAAGGTTATTTTAAGAAAATGTTAGCAGATGAAGATGGACTGGAGGAAGGTGAGATGCAGGGAGAGAGCATTCTAGGAAGAGTGAGTCACCTTTACAAGGACATCAAGACTGCTTGTCAAGAAGTGGCAGTTCTGATTTTTTTCTAGAAGTGTACAGAGTTGGAAGAGATGGTAGATTGTGTTTTGCTATGTTATAGCTATGCTGTTATAGCAAAGGAAAATACTTCTGAAATTCTAAGAGTATTTGATGTTCAAAGTTCTCTATTTTCCATTGGAAGAACTGAATTCAGGATTGTTATTATTATTATTTGTAGAATTAGGTTTTTAATTTCATGAATGAGGCTGGCTTAGAGGAATGGAAGCCTTTTCTGCATATTATTATTGCCCAAAGTTATGCCTAAATCCCACTCACAGAAATTCCAATTTCTGTGGCTGGAGAGATGCCTGAGCACTTAAACATATTTTCTTTCCCTCCCCCATATATATGTCTGTCTGTCTATCTATCTATCTATCTATCTATCTATCTATCTATCTATCTATCTATCTATCTAT
>LOEQ01001542.1:6771-29064 GCA_001685075.1 Bramus lutescens
GCCTCAAATGAAGTGGGGAGGAAGCCCAGAGGCAGATGCATGCGGGGGTGGGATGCTGCGATGGACTCCCGAGACTCCCGTGGGTCAGTCCAAGGCAGCCTTGGAACAAGAGAGACAACACCCCTTATCCATGGTAACCCCCTGTGGGAAATAAGCTTGGGTCTGAGCAGCAGGTAATAAAATCAGGAAGCCACCTAATCACCACATCTATTGACACAGATCACAATCTGTGGCTGACTGGGCAATGTTCCCAGCTCTGGACTCTCAGGCAACGTGGGACTGCAGTGGGAAGAGAAGGAAAAGCAAGGTTAAATACTGCGAGGCTCAGAAGCGTATGCTAATCCATGAAACACTAAAAACAAATATATTTTACTAGGCTTATATTTTGTCATTATAAAATAAGTTCAATGTCCTTATCATAAAATAAAGAACAAGAATCATAGAGCAGAGACTACACAATGAGCAACAAAAAATCAGAAGTTATCATTTCAGTTTTGTTGTTGTTGTTTAAAAACCGTGGCTAACATTTTAGTACAGTTATCTACTTTTTTCTCCTCTCCCCGTGCTAAAATAAATCGTATGATCTGGGCCATGTAGAACACAGAGTTTGTACCATGCTTTTTTTCTTGTAGCATGATTTTATGAAGAATTCCTAATGTATACATTGTCAGTGGGCATCATTGTCTGAGACAATTCTGCCTTCTGTGTGGAGATAATTTTTAAGCCAAATTGCTGAGATTTCTCTTTAAATTTCTCTGATAACTGCAATCACATGTGTATCTCAAGAAATGATAGTATTTTCAGCTTTGCCTGTGAAATAGCAAATCCATTCTTCTGTACTTTCCCTGATATGTGCTTTCATATGTGGAGATAGTATGGGCACATGTCTGATGGTAAGCAGTCTTTGGTTCTTTTGGGTGTGAACCAAACAGTGGTAACGGTTGATCATATTTTAGTTCTATTTGTAACTGAGTTGCCGTTACAGTGATTTCCACCACGACTAGACTAATTTATATTCCCAGAATGATTTATAAAGCGCTCTGCTCCTTTATAACCCTGCCACAATTTCTTTAGACTTGTTTCTTGACTTGGCAGTTGCCTGTGTGCATGGCCCGAGAAGGAACCTCATCGTACTTATAATAAGTTTGTACTCTCTTGTAGAAAGATAAAGCCTACAAGGCGGAGAGATGAGCCAACCTGGAGTCTGCCTGAGGGCCTAGCAACAAACTGTCAGAGGTCCTGATCATGCCTAGCCAATGAGGGGCAACCACTCAGTCAGATCAGAACACAGCCAGGGTGCTGGGAAGAGAGTGTATAAGGTTCTCCCCATTGCTGAATAAGCAAGTCTGCTATTTGCCTTTTACCTGACTCCTGATGTCTATGCCATTGATGCCGCGCCTTCTTGCCCCCTCTCCAGAGGGAATGATTAGGACCCAGCAACATTCTCTTGGTTAATAGGACATTGCATTTCCTAACATACATTCAATGAGCATTGGTGACTCATTTTTAAAATTAATTTTTAATTAATTAATAATGTTTATGGGTGGCTTGCCTGTATGTATGTCTTAAATCACATGTCTGTCTGGTGCCTACAGAGGCCAGGAGAGGGTGCTGGATCCTTGGAACTGGAGTAACAGCTGGGAGTAAGCCATCATGTCAGTGATGAGAATAGATTCTAGTACCTCTGTAAGAAAAAACAGTGGTCTTAATCACTGATCTCTCTTTCCAGTTTGAGTTGCACCTGGTTTTATAAAACAAACACTATTGGATGCAAAGGTACATGTTGATACATGTAATAATAGTGGGCTATTTCTATAGACCTTTTGTGCCAATAGATTGGACATCCAGACCCCCCCCCAGAAATGTTCAACAAAGAAACATTAAATGGCATTCTAGGTCAAAGGGACTCAAGAGACATCTATAGTCAGTTCACCCACTCAAGAAGAGTCAAAAACATTCTTCTTGGTAGTCTACGAGTCTCTGAGATACATTTAGGAAACAGAACAAGAACAAGAAAATTGATCTAATAATTTTGATTCCGTACGATCAAACTGGGATAAAATTAGAAATCAACATTAAAGGAAACTGCAGAAAACATAAGAATGTCCTGAGATTAAGGGTGTGCTTTGGAATGATGAGTAGTCACTGAATAAATCAAGAGTGGGTTTTCTAAAAACCCTAGAGTCAATTTAAAATTCAAACACCACATATTAGAGTCTGTGGGTCTGTAGCGGAATAAAAATGGTTCTAGAAGGGAAGCTTATTGCTATAACTTTTTAATTAACAAATCAGAGAAATCTCAAGGAAAATGACCCTCAGGGTCTTAGAGAAAGAAAAATAAGCCAAACCCTTAAGTCAGTAGATGGAAATAAATAATAAAGATCAAAGCAGAGCATAAGCAAATAAAACAGATCATCACAAAGAATCAAGGAAATAAAGGAAGAGAAATAGGATTGACAAACCTTAACCAAATACACCAAAAGAAAAAGATAAAATTCAAATTAATAAAATAGTGTCTTGCCTTCACTGTTCTAGAGGACAAGTCTCAACAGAAACAAGAAAATTGATATAGTACTGTTTTTTTTTTATTATTCAGGATGATCCCATGGGCTAAAACTAGAAATCAACACTGAAGGAAAATGCGGAAGAAAAAAAAAAACTGCCTGGGATTCAGGAGGAACCTCAGTGTCTGGAGAGTCTAGGAGAGTCAGTGGGGGAAAGGGGGAAGCGTGGGGAGACAGCAAAGTTAAATAAAGCTTTGTGTGAATGACTAAGATTCATGGAGGAGAATGACACGGCCCGTTTAAGCAGCTCTGAGGGCCACGTTGATCAGGGACACCATGCAATTTCTGAGCAGCCGAGGAGAAAGAGCAAGAAATCATCACACAGAAGTAGCAGTCGATGCCTTTCCAATCTGTCAAGCCCTTCCACCGTGGGAAAGACATGTTGGACAGAAAAGACTTGTGTAGGAAACAGAGCACATTCTTTGATCTTAGAAACATCTTCTGCAATCACACTTCAAAAAAAAAATCTGTGTTTACTTTCATTTTATGTGTCTAAGTTTTACCCATGCTTGCCTGTGTACCATGTGTGTGTCTCATGACCACAAAAGCCAGAAATGAGCATCTGAGCCCCTGAGGCTGAAGGTACAGTTGGAGCCACCATGTCAGTGCAGGGAATTGATCCCAGGTCTTCTGGAAGAGCAGCCAGTATTCTAACTTCTATTGCTTCAGCTCGCTTTAGCTTTACTTTCGTTCTCTTGGCTGGACTAGGCATCTGATCTTGCTGCAGCTTCGGGAGGACTGTGTCTCTTTGACAGGTGTATCTCATCCTTTGTGAGCTAAACTTGAGATTGTGCACTGAGCCAAAACAACATCACAATGGCTACACAGAGACACGGGATGAGTTCTCGAGCCAGAATGAGGTTACCATGCAATGAACTCAGTAGCGTAAGAAAACGACCTCTGCTCCCCAAATCATGATGCCACAGAAGGCAATAACATAAAAAAAGGAGAAATCAGCTACAGCAACACTACTAAACATGTGACAGGAGCCTTAATACTGGCTAATAAAAAGAAGGGAACATTGCTGGAGAGATGGCTTAGCAGTTAAAAGCGTGCATTGCTCTTCCAGAGAAAGGGAGTTCAGTTCCCAGCACCCACATTGTGGAGCCGTAATGCCAGCTCTAGGGGATCCCACATCCTCTTCTGGTCTGAAACATAAACTCACACTGACACATACATGTAAATAAAAATAAAAATAAATCTCTTTAAAGTTTTCAGGAGGGAATGGACAGTGAGTCAATACTATCTACATTTTCCCAGAGTGGTGGACCAGGTAGAATCATGGGTTTGTGAAGTCTGGCATTGTGAGGTGGTACGAGAATAGTAATCACTTTATGACGTGCACACACACTGCCACTAGGCAGACATGGCAACAGGGCTAGTGTTCATGGAGACCAGAGTGTCGGTCTCATCAGGACCATACAGGGCTGTAGTGTATAGCTGGGCTGTTTGTGTCCATGTGGAGAACACACTGGAAAGCATTCTGCACCAAGGGGGGCAATCTTGAAGAGAAATCTCTTTAAAGGCAGTACCTAACTACCTCTGCATTTCACCCACAGGTCAAAGTGGTTCATGGAGGCACAGAGAGTCTCATTTAGTGTCCTCATGTCCCATGAGTGTGACTATTACCTGGGGGCGACGCAGTGGTAGAAAAACACTAAATCCAATTGATTTTCCAAACAGCCTTGCAAAGTAGACCAGCAAAGAATCGGCATCGTGCCTGCTACGCTAACACAACACTTGTGCTTGGTCATTGTGTCTCTTGCACGTCTTTCCAGGGTGGGCGGGGTTTAGGAAGTTGTGGCCACAGAACCTCTGTGTGATGAATCTGAACCTTATTCATGTGCCTGGCACAAAATCAATTCTCAAATCTCCAGCTCACCCTTTCACTTCCCTTTCTGACATTCTCTAAGGCTGGGGTTCTTAAAGTGTGATTTTACCAAATCCCCAAAATACACGTAAAGTAATAATTCATGATGCCCCAAAATACATGTAAAGTAATAATTCATGATGCATAAATGTATTAAACGATAAGCATCTGCAAGGGGCTAGAGCCCGCAGCAGATCTGCTTTCCAAGGAAAAGGAAGCCTGTTGTTCCTTTTGTTCCCTTGAATAGTTTCCGATCTAGGTGGGAATGTGTGATCCCTACACACAAGTTAGAAAAAAGAAGATGAGAAAGAAGGCAGGAAGGAAAGGGAAAAAAGGAAGAAAGGAACAACAAAAAAAAGAAAGATTGAATTTAATAAGCTTAATTGAGAATCAACAGTGAAATATTAGCTTGATACAGACCTCAGCTCAAAGACTTCAAACTCAAACCTGCCTTCACTACTCACACGCTCTGTGATGTAGTTGAACTTTGAGTCTCAGATTCTCCCCAGAATCAATAGGTCCATTGTGAACGGAAAACCAGACGGTCAATGTGAAGTCCGTCTGAGAGCTTGGCTCACACGCAGGACACTGCCCCATTGTCCACACTCTCTCCTGGATTTTTATATGGGATCTTTAGGCTCCCACACTCCCAATTTCAAACCCAATTTGAAAACAAACAGAAAAAGAGACCTGGGAATTGGGAAGCAGAGGATGGATTACAGGTGAGAGACCCAGATGTGAAGATTCCCTGACTTGGGATCAAATGGGCTTGCTGGCTACCAGGCCCAATGCCCCATTGGTCACATTCAGATTTCAGAGATGCCTCTTAAGGACCCTCCAATGAGAGGTTTTTATCTGTAGGCAGACACACATATGTACCTGAAGAATTTGTCCCATCCTGTCTCGGAAAGAGAAGGCAAAAAGAGGCTCTGCCTGGTGCTGAAATTGTATGAGCAATTCTCGCTAATGAACATGGGAGAAACTTCTAATTCTTTCAGAGAACAGCAAGGAGGGAGTGCAACAGTCAAGGAGACCATACTGATAGGAGTTCATGGATCTGGGTGAGAAACAGAGCAAGGGTTCCTGAACCATGTACCTCCCACTCAAATGGAAATGCTGAACCAGCTTACCTTAGAGCAGGGCCTTTTCCTACCTGCCATCTGCCTGCTCCACCCTCACATCTCTGCCTCCTCAGTGCTCACACTGCAGCCCCACACGTTCACTGTTTCCTGTGTGTGCCCCTCCTTCTGATTCCCGTTCTCTGCTCACGGCTAGCCCCGTGCCCCTGGAGACCCCTACATCCCATTCTCCTGCCCGCTCTTCATTTTGGTGCTAACCAACTCCCTTCCAATTCCTTCCCATCTCTCAGGTTTTCAAAGCACCTTGGGGTTGAAAGAGAGTTCAGAAGCGAAAGAGACTTGTCCTTCAGGCATGGTCACCTGTGTCTGATACTCAGAATCTAAGTTAACGTGGGAGGAGAACATTGACCCCACAAGGTTGTCCTCTGACTGCTTGTACACTGTGACATGCGAACTCAATAAATAACCTATTAAATAACAACAATAATAAACCTATTGTTTCCTATTTTTCTTGACTCCTCAATCCAAACTAGCTTAAAAATGATCTGATAAAATTATGATTTACTCATCACAGAAGTATATAACAGGAGCCAGTGTTTATTAAGAACTGTATCACAGAGACTGATATGGTAAGTATTTCTGGTTTGGGGTGAGTTTTTTGTTGTTGTTGTTTTAGAAAAAGCTTTCTATACCCCAGTCTGGCATCAAGGTGGACAATCCTATACTGCTGATCCTCCTGTTTCTACCTCTCAAGTGTTGAAATTATGAGCATGCACCACTGAGCCTGGTGGGTGCAGCACCAGAGTTGAATCCTGGGTTTGATGAGCGCTTTGGAAACACTCTATGACTGAGCTATGTTCCCTGCCTCCTATGCTAGGGAGTTTTGCACACGTTATTTCATGGATTCCTTGAACTTGTCTACAATTCTAAGAGTGCACTTCTACGTCTACAGAGAGCTAGCTAAAGCTTAGACAGGTTACCGCGGTCCAAGGTAACAGAAGTGTGATCCCCAATTATACCACAGCAGCCATGGAGTCTNGGGGCTTGTTTCTGAGTCCCATCTGGACCTCCTTCTTCCAAATGAGCAACACAACTGCTCAGGAGAACCATGGGGGCACTACATACGTGTCAGGAATGTAACTAAACATCTGTGTCATCCAAAAGCGTCTCACAGAAGTGAGGCAAGCAGAGATATACACCAGGAATTTTGAAGACATTTCCCTGCTGAAGCCGTCTACTACCCTCATCACGGACGGGACACTGTGTTTCCTTATCCCACGGCGTTCGGCGTTCTTGCTCACTGCTCACAATGACTTCTGTGATACTCGAATAACTGCCTTATATGTTTCGTATTATTTGTTTTGAGAAATTAATCTCTAGCTCAGCTTCAAAATTAGCAAGGGCAGAATTCTCCAAGTACTGATAATTATGACACTCACGCCTTTCTTCCTCCCAGGAATAGGAAGCAAGTTGAATATACAATGTAACAATAGAAGGCGGGAGGATGTGGAGTAGACTTTGAGAGTGCTGTATGTTTGTTGCTCTCATATTATCAGGGAACCAACAATGCCAGAAGAAGAGACGCAGGAGTCCGACATGATGGGTTTCCACACACTTCCGTGCTGACAAGGGAGGTGCCGGGAGGCGCCGCTCAGGGCAGGCTCCACACAGCTGTAAGACATCTTCTCTATACTCTAATTTACGCAGATAAGGGGTAAGTAAATTAATCTTCATTATCAACCAATCAGATAGCAGGAGTCAAGCCTACACCACCACTCCCCTGGCACAGGAGAGGAACTACCTCCTTCCTGGAGCCCCAGCTTTCGTAGAGAGCCAGGTGCACCTCTGACAGGCTTGGCAGGGAGAATGATTTTCAGCCTGCCGGTTGCTTCTGCTTACATTTGCTCACGGTTCTTGACGAGGGGCAACTGTGATTAGACAAATTGCATTGTCTATAATCTGGTCCCGTCTCCCTGAACCATGATTCATTCTGACAAGGGAAGTTTCAAAGCAACAGGTGAAATATGATAAACAGCATCCATCATTGCATTGGGGAGCCTGGCTAAAAGCTTTCTGTCACTGCTAATAATAGTGTTTAGTTCTCAGCTTCCCCTAGGATTGCATTAGTGCCAAATGGGACCGACGGGGAATGGTGGACTTTCAGGAACGACTGCCCCTGTGATTCCTGCCTCAACAGAAACTGTTCTCAGCACCACCTTCATCTTTGAGGCCACCATGTGTCTGAACAGAGGTCAGGCATACCATGAAAACTGATGCCTACAGCAAAGGGTCCATTTGCCAGTTCTCATTTCTGACTTATCTTACCTAAGCAGTCTTCAGTGTTACTCCTGAAAGCTAACCCAAGTCTTCCTGGCACTCGTTCTCTTGTGTAAACCATTTCCTGCTGGGTCACAAGACTGATGTTTCCCTTCAGAGGCTGATAGCTTCTTCTGGGCCTCTGGATGGTCTAGAAACCATGGGGACGGATGTTCCACCTGGACCAGCAGAAGCTCACTTCTAACTCAGGTAAAGTAGTTGCACAAGACTCTGTCAGTGTACTTAGCCTTTAAAAAAATCTCATGGGGAGAAAGGCCTAGTCCGTGCCATCTCTAACCTTCGTATTCTAGATTGAACATCTTCCCAATTCGGTCCTTTCCAGGATCCAGATTAGCAAAATCAGGCAAGAGCCAGAAGAAAGGACTTCTTCATCATCTGCATCACATTTTCTGAGGTTCTCTTTGTCAAAGCGAATCAGATGCTGAGCCCCAACAAAGGGGGCATTGGTCCTACAAGGGTCACACCTGTTCACAATCCTCATGGCAGACCATTAAAATACACAAAGAAATACCACACAGCAAGTCTGGGCTTGCAAAATCAGGGGTACATGAAATTGTCAGAGACGTCCATCGGGGTGACTCAGTAGGGTAAAAACACTAGCTCTCAATCTTGATGACGTGAGTTCTATCCAAGGGACCCACGTAGTAAGAGGCACCCAACTTTTGTAAGTTGTCTTCTGACCTCCACAGACTCAGACACACACAAATACACGCACACAGAAGCATTCATGCGCGTATGTGCGTACACATGTTTTGTGTTCAGTATCTCCTCCAGAACCATGTTGCCCTTTCTGCTGAGGCCTACATACCTTGTCCCTTTAGATCCTCACAGAGATTCATAAGGGAAACTTCATCCTCCTTAGGCAAAGTTGCCTTAGTAGAAGACTAGGCAGAGGTGGCCAGCTGGAGGCTTGTCAAAGGCTCAGAGGAGAAAGAGGCCCTCACTCCCGTGAAATAAGAACTGCCAGGATGATACAGTAGAAGAAATCAGCATAAGATAAAACCACGGTGAGCAACAGTCAGCTTCTTAAATCAATCTGTGCTCAGGGTCTCCCTGGCACATTCACTACACTTCAAACGGGGTTATGGCCTTGGAAACTCACACATCCCATCGAAGGGGGTAAAAAGTGGGAGATTGTTGAAAATGCTTACTTCAGCTACTTTCTGCGAATTCCCAAGTCAAAGGGTTTGGCATTTGATTGCTACTTATATACTAACACTTGTGAAGGACACAGAAAAAAACACCCCATTGTCCTGAAACTACAGCCTTGCTGAGAGATAGGCCCCAAACATCAACACATCAGTGTGTACTCCCATGAGACACAAACCAGAGCTTTGGAAGGTCAGGGCAGTGCTGAGGGATGTGGCTAATCAGTCTCTGCAAATAAGGCAGAATCTTGCTTCCCAACCTAGGGCCTTGAATTCAGTTTAAGCCAACCAGCTGATGGAAAGGCCTGCCTGTTTCATTGAGAAGAGTCTTGATCTGAAAATGTCTAGAGTCCAACTTTTGTCTCCACCCCCACTAAAACAATAGTAGTGATGACTAGAATATAGCAATAATAGATCAATGACTGAATTTGTTTCTGAGATGATAGAAGACAACTGGTCAATTACCCACACCTCCATTTCATACACGAGAACCAAAGTCAAGTGAAGTCAATGATTTAGGCAAATGCATAGGGTTGTATTGTCTGATAGCACGAACTCAAAGATGGCAGGGGTGTGTGTGTGTGTGTGTGTGTGTGTGTGTGCAAAACACACAAAATGCCAGGTGTGGAATCTCCTTCTGACAAATCACATTTGATAATTACATTCCAGCAATGACTTAAGAAAGTACTGACTGCCAGCAACACATCAGCAATCAGACAGACAGGAAGCAGGGATTGGGGTGACATTGCCCCAGCTTCTACCAGTGTATGTACCAGAGAACAACTTAGAGAGTTATTGCTGTAAGTTTAGTTGGTTCCCCAGAGGGCTGGCCAAGGACTTTGAAGGAGATGACAATAAGTTTGCCTTGGAATTGAAAATAGATTTAGTAAATTTCAGGAAAACCAGGAAGACACGCAACTCTGTTGGAGAGGACAGAGGATGAAGATCCGCTGGTGTAGGGACCTGTGGCTTTGAGGGGAAAGGACCTCTTTTGTGCCTATAACGAAGATTGCTTTGGAAGCTGGGGGAGACAGAGATGTGAGGCGGACAGAAGAGGAATCCAAAGACTGTTCTGTACATGGATGGAAAGACCTCTCCCCCAGTCTGAGGCCTGAACAGATTGACCCCTAAAGGTCAAAGATGATTAGTAATACCAATATTATTTTGAAGCAAATTCTTATGTAGGTTTGCTTTGGCTTTTAGAATCTGCCAATGACAGCAGATATGTGTTGACTGGAACACTTTGAAATTGTATTGAACGGTCCAGCAAGGGGTCTAATTAGGACAGGTCACCATCAGAGAAGCAAACTCATTCTCCCCTGCTGTTTGAAGCACCTCACGTTCCCTCGTTCCCCTAATGTTTTGAGACATAATTAGGTGCACGTATTACTTAATTTGTAAATATTGACATCTGACATATTGGTGACAGAATCTGCTTGAGATACAATGGTGCCCCAACTGTTATGGATAACACTATTATCAGTCATTTTCCATACAACGCACAGTGTAAACAAAAATGTTACAAGCCTTTCTGTCTAATTGATTAAGCACACTGAGTACTTTGACGCGGCTGCATCCGTGTTCATACATACCATCCTAGCTTCATGCACACGTGTCTGGTAGTTCAGAACAGGACATACAAGCTCATGAATATGCATGTGGACGTGTAGGTCAGAGGGCAACTTTCCTTATCAACCCTCAGGCTCTGCCCTGGTTTTTCTTTGTTTATTTATTTGCTATTCTTTTCTTTTCTTTTTAAGGCAGAGTCTCTCAGTAGCCTGAAAGTCACACCTTTCCTTGACTGGCAGGCCAATGAATGACCCACAGGAACGTATCTGTCTCCACCTCCTCAGTGCTGGGACGATATGGAAACAATACTGCACCTGGACTTTCCTTTCCTTTAAATGTGCATTCTAAGGATTACACTCCAGTTCTCACGATGGCAAAGCTAGCACTTTACTCATCCAGACACCTCTACTTTCCTTAATATTTACGTGCAGAAAAGCGCTCCTTGGTGAGGCAGATCCCCCTCCACCTCTGCAGATGGGTGTGGTCCAGCCCACTGAGACCACAGCTCCTTATCCACACCCGCACCTGTGCACACCAGGGGACCATTTCATCTCCGTTTGCATTGTGCCAGCAGCCTGGTATCTATCGTGACTGAACTACAGGAAACACAGGCAGGCTAAGGTATTTTTCCGAAAGTGGAGTCAGGGCACATTGTTGTTACAGAGCTGATTAAATTCATTCTGTTTTAACCTAGCAACCCCAAGGTAATTCATGGCATGGGCTACTCTCTTCCAGCTCTTGCTCCAATGTGTGCCTGCAGAACAGACTTTCAATGTTCCAAACATGATTATGTAGAGCAGTCAGCAGTTGCCACCGTCCCATTTCAATTTAAATCTTTTGTCTCAATGTTACACAGGGTGGGTTTCCCATGTGGTGAACCTAATGAAGAAAACAGCATCAACGAAGCCCTTCCCGATGCCTGAGGTTGAAGTTATATTTAGTTTGCCCTCCATCAAAGTTACTTTCAGTTCCTTTCCTCTCAATTCCCAAAGTGCCTCATTCCAGCTATTGTGTTGTTGATTTCCATCTTTATTCTGTGTGGAAAGCCCTTACCCGTATGGCGCTCACACATGTGGGTGCCACCCTCAGTCTAGGGGAGAAGGCTGGGTCTCCTTCCCTCAGAATCTCAGAGAAAAACCACAGAGTGCTCACGGGTTTTCTGGGGGCCTCTTTCTTTTAGGAGAAGTTGGTTATTTTTATTAAACAGGTTTTGTTCTAAAAGGAACATATGGGCCTTCGTCTGCATCCTCCATCTTTAAGGAGCATTCATTCTATTTTTTTTTTATAGTAAGACCCCTCCCCCATCAGGCATGCAGTATTCCTGTCTCGCTCTTTCTTCTTCTAAAAAATTAGCAGAAATGACTCCATCACCAGACTGCTGGCATCCAGGTGCGTTGCTAGGAACAAACGTGAGGCAAGACTAATTTCACCACTCTCAGGAAGCTGGAATTTCCTGCTCAAAGCACTAAAATAATTTCCTTGCCTCCTTCTCTCTCCTTCCTCCCGTTCTTGCTTCTTTTCCACTTTCTGGATATCAAGAGCATGGAACTAGATTGTATGTTATTCGCTGAGGTTCACAAGAACACAGGGATCCACACACGGACTACATCATTTATTTGCCCAATTATTCATTTAGTGCCTTCTCATAGGGATGCGTAAGCCTACCATGAAGAACAGATGTCAGGACCTGGAACACAAGCCAGGTCTCACCATTCTGTCTCCTGTATCCCGTGCTTTTGAGACCTCATGGGAGGTGACAGTCAGGCTTAAGGCTCACTATTCTTGTGCAGACTTACTGGCGTGGTTTTAATACATGAATACTTTCATGTGTTTTTATCTTAGTCTTCTTAACGTCACAATACGTGCCCCCCACAGCATTTTGGGATTACTGTATTTGCTTTAAATGGTATTGCTGAGGTTTATCCCCATCCCTGTGTATCAGTGATATTAACTCATTTCTAGAGGTGCAAACTGGATGGTGGTTCATTTGTCTTCTTCTCCACGATGGTTGCCAGGACACCAGGGTAAAGTGCTGGTTGGCACAGTGGAAGGTCCGAGTTCAAGCCCCAGCACCATATAATAAGAACGCTTTCCAGACTTCTGCTCTGTCAGAGTCCTGGTGCCAACATCATTGTACGATTTCTTTACACCACAGTAGAATGGCCACAGGGTTTCAACGTCCCTCGACTTATGCTTCTTGACCACCGCAGACTTGGCTCAGCACCCTTGTTCCATGTCTCCCTTCCTCTCTGTCAAGTCTTTGTTTATTCTTCAGTTGAGCCTATGATTTTCTTACTGTTTTTTTAATCTTCACACAAATTTTGAGCCAGCTTTTGTCAACTGCAGTTAAAGAAAACCTCTCCTCCACGTCGAAAACGCCACTCATTTCTTCAACAATGTGTGGCACTCTGAAAGTCTGTGATATTTTCTTCTCCTTCCCTCAGGGGGAGACTCAGCAAGATGTAGCAGGAAACAGGCAAACTCAAGGAGGAAAAGCGAGTTTGTAAGGACAGAGTCAAAGAAGTGAGAGAAAAACAGAAATCAAGGCCTTGTGCTGATGTCTACCCGCCTTTCTCTAGAACTGATAAGAAATCTATAGCAAGGCAGCCAACAGGAGAGACGGACTCACTGGATGGTGGAGAGTGAGGATTCCTTGACTCTGTGTGCTGGAGTCCGTAACAGCTGATGGTTCCTCTGAGGTCTTGGAATGTTAGGACTGATGGTGAGGCCTGTGGTTCTAGTCCAAAGGCCTAAGAAACAGCAGGACTCATGGCTGACGAATATCTCAGCTCCAGCCAAGAAACACAGGCCTGATCATCCTTCCCTCTGCCTCCTTCTGTTGACCTTCAGCACTTTGGATGTTGATCATGGGCACTTTACTGAGCTTACAGAAAGAAGTTCCTTACTCCTCCAGGAACAGACGCATCTAGAGAAACATTCAGAGATCTAGACACCCATTACTTAGGCTGATACAAAAAATTGACCATCACAACCCCACAAAAAGGATATTTAGTAACCTGTGGCTCAGGCTAGCCTCAAACTGTCTGTGTTGATGGCTTCCAATTTCTGGTGCTCTAGCATCTCCCAAGTGACAGGTGACAGGTGGCTGCTACCTGGTGTCAGTAGCGCAGGAGAGTGATCCTGGGCAAGGTTTCCACTTACTGAGTTATGTCCTCAGCCTGCCTTCAGTGATTCTTAACATAGCTGTAACATGAGAATACCCAGTCTTGTGAACATCAAACCTTTAAGTTGAGCAAAATAATCTGTCTCCTCTCAGATTGGTGATTGGGAACAAAACACTCTAGATAGGGGTATTTGAAGGGACGCATGAGAGTGTGCAAAAGGGAGAAGACCCTGGATCTCACGTTAACACCTTGCAGAAGATGCATTGAGAGATCAAATCAACTAAAGGCCCCTTCCAATCTACACAGTAGAGCCTCCAGTGCCTTCCGTACCAGCACTTTTACAAGGGAAAATGAGCAAAGCGACTATTGGAGAGACCACAGCAATCTAAGAGCTTTGAAACACAGGACACTTGTCCCAGGACACGCAAGGAACAGGCTAGAAAGAATCAAGATGGACCCCTCTTCAAGTGGCACTGGACTGTGAAGCCCTATGGGATCTAGCTAGGCATGAGTCGTGCTTTAATTACTGGCAAGCCAGAGTTGTGTACTGTAACTACAAGCATTGTTGAAATACTACAGGATACTTTAAAGCTCTTCAGCATTTATACAGACCCATATGGACCCCTGTATACCTTTACATAGCATGCATATGGACCTATGAATGCCTTTTGGTAGCACATATATAGAATCATGCATGCCTTCATGTAGCAAGCATGTAGACCTGTGTGTGCTTTTATATACTATGCATGTAGACTCCTAAATACCCTTATATAGCATGGTGCATGTTTTTGGACAGAAATCATATAGACCCACACATGCTTTTGGATAGCAATCATATAGACCCATGCAAGCCTTGGATAGGAATTGTAAAGACTCATGCATGCCTTTGGCTAACAATCGTATAAACCCGTGCATGCCTTTGGATGATGATCACATAGATCCATACATGCTTTTGAATAGTGATCTTATAAACCTGTGCATGCCTTTGGATAAGAATCATATAGACCTGTGCATGCCTTTGGATAGTATACATGTTTGTTNCACCAAAGCAGAACTTTGCTCTTGGCAGAAAACTTGACACCTTCCAAAGGGACACATGATTGCTTCTGGGTTCCTTTCTTCACAAGGTATTAATTAGCCCCTGGGGAACAAAACCATAAAGTGGCTTATAGCTTAGGGAAGCAGTGCTTTGACTCCTCCTGTTGGCCAGAGCACTGATAAATGCTTTTAATTAGTCTTATGACTCTCTTATTGAAATATATGTCACTGATACTAAATACCAATTGTCAGCGAGTCTCCAGTCCTCAATGGAGGGCTACTAGGGCACTGAGTTAAGACAAAGCTGCTTAGCCTGTCACGTGATGCCTTTGACTGCCTGCTAATCCCTCTAGCCTCCCCTGGTGGACTCCACTTTCATTTCGCCCTAGGCACACTGGCGTGTAGCTGGCACTGCATTCTTAACATCCTCATGCCTCTATAGATGTCTTCCGCTTGGAAGCATATGTCCCCAGCACCCCTTCCAGAACGGTGCCCGGTGCTCACCCCTTACCAGAGCTCTCCATGTTTATGGATAGGCATGCTGTTGCCTTAAGCCTCAGAGATGCTTACTGGCTGATCTGCCCACAGCAGGAAGGTGAGGGTATCTTAAAGAACTTATCGCTGTCTTTCCTGCCAGTCCCAGCGTGCAGCCCTCAGATGAAGGGAAAGAAAAGCCTGGGAGGTAGGACGGAAACTGAAGAAGAACCAAAGACTGTTCAACAGCATCTTATAAATCGTTTTCTGTCTCCGCTTCAGACTTTCAGCCAGGATGTCCACCCTCACTTTTGAGGACCTTAGTAGGCATCTAAGCCTGATGTTTGGAGTAAACCCATCCTAGTTTTCCACAGAAGCAGATTAGTCTTTCTCACTCGGTGTGTGGAGGTCAGCAAGTGTCCCAGGCCCTCTTTTCAACCCCTGTTTCCTCTGTCAAAAGAGAATCGAACTGTAGTGGATTTCACAAGTTTCTTTAGATGATGCATGCCTGGTGTGACATACACCTGGGATCCTCGCACTCAGGAGGCAGAATGAATCAGGAAGACCTCAAGTCCAGGGCCAGCCTCCACTTCAGAGTTAGGAGGAGGAGGAAGGGGAATGGGGGAAGAAGAGAACGAGGGAAGCACTCAGATGAAGGAGTCAAGGTATAGATGTATGCACTGACTTGACATGATGATGCTAATGATTAGTGATTATTTATACAATACAGTGGGTTAAGCATTTTACAATCCTGTTTCCGCTTTTCTGTCATGAAATCTCTTTGATGCATACCAAGGATCATACTTGCATGTAACATTTTAAATGGTATTAGATTACTCTTTGAAATTGATACCATAGTGTCAAGGAAGGAAGGAAGGCTGGCAGGCAGGTGGGCTACATCTGTAGTTCAGTTGGTAGACTTCTTGCCTAGCATGCACACTACCCTGGGTTCCTTTCTTAGCATCTGTAGACTGGATATTGTGGTACACACCTGTAACTCTAGTGCTGGGGAGGTGGAAGTGGGCACATCAGGAGTTAAAGGTCATTCTTGGAGACAGAGCAAGTTTGAGGCCAGGCTAGGTTACATAAAACTCTGTCTAGAAATGAAGGGCAGAAGAAAGAAGAGAAAAGAAGGTGGAGGGGGTAAAGGAGGAGAGGAAAAGGAAGTAAGGGGGGGAGACCACAGTTTCTAAAAAGACCTGAATTCTAATCCTACCTTTATGGACTGTCAGTTTCTGGTCTTTGAAACATAATCCAAGTCTCTGGTCTGGCTCCTCTTTGCAGCATTGTCTCTGGAGAGCTTAAACGCCTGCGCTGGCGTTTGGGGAAGACACCCAGTCAGGATGCAGAATTTGACAGCAGCATTTTCCTGCTTGCTCCTTTCTGTGGTCACATTGCCCACAAAAGATTGTGTGAAACCATCCATACCACTTACTCTTCCGTTTACTTCCAGTGCATACTGTTTCAGCCCCTTGCTCCAGCCATGGAACCCCACCACACCTATCTTTGTGGTATTTATTTACACATTCCCAACCCTTCAGCATCCTAGCTGGATCTTTTCAGAAGGTTCTTATTTAATAGTTACCAGTATGAGTTCATTTTTCTGTTGTTATATCTGTATACCTGGGTGTAGGCAATCTGCAATGAGGGGGACTTACCTCATGCCTCTGGGGTGGAAGAAGTTTAAGAACAGATCATGGAGGTTTACTTGGCATCTCACTGTGCTGTGGCGGGGCAGAGGATGCCCTGTGGTGAGACAAGGCGGACATACTACCTTCATGTTCAAATAAGGTCTCCTGAATCCTAAGCTGCTCTATGTAGCCAAGGATAGCCCCCAAAATTCGATACCCCCCCTGCTCTTGCTTCCTGGGTTCTGGGATTATAGGTTTCCTGGGGCTCAAATTTAGGGTTTCTGCAAGGTAAGTGAATAGTCTACCAACTGAGCCCCATGCCCAGCTCCTCTGCTCTTCTTAAAAGCTGCAGATAGCGTCAAAGTCCCCACCCCCAAGACCTCACCTGATCCCTGTTATCTTCCCAACAGCCCCACGCTAAAAATCATAAGCATTTGACATTGAGGCTTGATCGCAAGGCATCATCTTTGGGAGTACACCTTCAAATCACTACCTTTCTCTGCCTTTAGACTCCTCGATAAAGGAAAGGCATTTGCATGCACTTCCTGCCTTCAGTAAAGAGACAAATCTAATGAGCCTCAGTTCCCTGCATCTTCACGTCACCTTTTGGTTTAAGCCCACATCTTGACTCTCCACGGGAGGAAATAGACCCACACTAAAATCTTGGTTTTGCATTAAACCCTTCGACAAGGAGAGGGCTGGGTGAATGTTGCCCAATGAGGAATGGGGACTAGAAATCAATGTGAAAGGCTTTGTTTGATTGGGGGCAGGGGGTGCTGTTTTCACTTAGCTTGCCCAGCTGGTCAGAACACAATTTTGAAACAGGGCCTTGGCTAGAAGGATATACAGTTTAGCACAGAGAAATTCTCACTCACCTTCATCTTCTGCAAAGCTTGCCCCAAGCCTCAAGCTGTGATCCCTCTGTAGGCAATTTCATGTCGATACATATGCAGGAGAGTAAGTACCACCCGGGGGAAGAGCGATTTCATTCCCTGAGGAAACTGGCAGGATGCTGAGATGGGTAAACATTGGACCACTTTCCTTTATTATCATCCTAGGGATGGCACCAAGGCGCCCTAGCTCCTCTGGATCATTTCGTGCTTTTACTCTGCCGTTTTGTACTCTATGTCTTTTACTTTTTAGTATTTTGTCCTCATTTTATATGTTGGAGATCAGATTGTAGCAATAATAAGGAAATCTATTTAGTTGGTCCTGGAGGCAAAATTCTGAATATATGTTCTTCTTTAGCAGACCTTAACCCTATTGGATCTTCCTGGTACTGGGTTTGATTAAATTTCTTGGAAGAAAGCAGCGAAGATCTGGGAATTATGTCTTTAAACTCAAGAGCAGAAAGAGCAGCCATGTGCTTGCAGAAGATGCATGCTTGCAGGCAGGCAGAGACTCCATTTAATATCTGTCCTGCTACCAACATGTATGTCTCAAACCACATTCAAAGTGATAAATCTAACAGAAAGACCTAGAATATCTTAACCACTTGTTTGTATCTCTAGAATATATCCAATAGTAACAAGGTATAAGTTCACTCAGACTCTGTGTGTATACCTTTATCAGTCTTCTGGGACAATCTTAGACAGGAAGGTTCCCAGACTCATGGAGATCTGGAACAATACAGGTCTTCCCAATTAGAGACAAGCCATGTGCAATCATCTGACAGAAAACTTGGTTTTGGGACTCTGGATCTATGAGGTTATTTGAGATTTTTGTTTTGTTTGCTTTCTTTGCTACGCAGCCCAAAAATAGTCCACACGGGACATTGTTCCAGGACTCCTTGAAGAATTTGACTTAATATTTAAAATAAAATATTGTTTTGTGTGTGAATTTCCAAATACATACATGGTCGTTGATAGTGATAGCAACCTCATGGAATACAGAATCACTTAGTTGACAGACCTCTAGGCCTGGGAAGTAATTTCTAGGTTGGGTGAGTGGGGGTTAAAAATCCCGATCCACATAAGCACCATCCTGTGGGCTGGGGTTCAGGCTGAAAATAAAAGGGGAAAGGAGCGGATTACCAACATGCCCCTCTCTCTGCTTCTGAAACATGAGTGCGTTGTGGTCACCTGCTCATTCACATTACCCCCACCCCAACCCAAACTGCAAGCTAGAGCAAACCCTTCCTCCCCATGCTGATTTCATTCTTTTTTTTTTCTGTTGCAGCAATGAAAACAAGCTACGATAGCATAGGTATAACTTCAAAGGTCTATGAGCACAACCTGTTTAAATATGTTGTCATAAATCTGTCACTATCACTGAGAATACCACACTCATGTGACACTCCCCAGTGCCAACACACTGAACCTTGCAACTTCCAACAGCCTCCTCATCAAAGGGCTTCATAGCTTTCCTTTGGCTCAATTACCCAACTGTGGGACTGTGGGAGGGATGAATGGAGGTAGGTGATGTGGGACACTATGGAGATATGTGATGCAGGGGTGTCCAGGAGGTTCAGGCTTCTGCTAAGCCACTGGGTTTCCTTTGTTTCTTCTCAGAAGATGTTCTCTATGGAAAGCTGGGAGGAGCTTGTGTCCTTACCATGGACTCACTGTCTTGATCCCTCTTTCACAAGCATTCTCTATCACCTCATTGCACAAGGTTCAGAGATGTCTCTGCAGGAAGCTGTACGGGGCCTCTGATGGTCAACCGCCTGCTGTCTTACTCGGGCCTCTGATGGTCAATGCTACCTACCACCCGCTGTCTTGCTCGTGAAATGCTGACAAGAGGATACCTGGAAGCAGGCATCACGGAGGGAGCTCCCCTGAGCAGAACCCATAGGCACATACCTTGAGGAGCAATCATCAGAGCTGCCCATCCGTAGGGACCCTCTTCAGATGCAACCATCGATGAGCTATCTTCTCCCAAGGGCTCTTCGCCTCCCTCCTTGGTCAGTGATGGTGCGTACACGCGGGCTCCTCACCACAACCAACTTAGCTGTGGCTCCAGCAGGGTCCTGCTGTTTCCCACAGCCTTGCTTTAAACATCAAGCCCCAGGGGTTCACTGGGATAGACCTCAGGGGCCAGCCAGAAGCAACAGTAGGAACCTGAGCCTGAGGGAGCCTTGGACTCCTGCCAGACACAGGCCTTGCCACCCATTGCTTTCCCAGATGCTTCCCCGTTTCCGTTACTATCCCTTGCAGAGTTTCCTTTCCGAACTCCATTAGCCCCAAATCTCAGTACTGTGTACCTGTTTGGGATACTGCATCTATGTAAGAATTTCTCAGGTCAAAAAATATGCTAATAGAGATAAATCAATGAGTATGAAAGTTAGCATCATCTACTATGGCAGCTTGTTGACCCTCTAATGACAATGGCATTCTAGGCGAAAGAATGAAATTCTGTGATGGATCTGCAGCTGCTCTGGAAGTGACAGGATGTCTCAGAATGGTCCCAGTATGCTGTTCTGACCCATTGCTTCTGCTGCTTGCTTTTTTCCTCTGCTGGTTTCTGAATTTATTTATCTCATATTCTCCTCCTGTATCTACCTGTGTCCCCATGTTTTTATGATGCTGAATGCAGAGCTCTCTTCTCTGCTAGATTCTGTTCTTCCTCTAACAGACACTGACTGTCCTTGGGAGGATGTATGAAAACCTCTTTTGCCACCTGCCATGGCCCTGGGAGCAGGGAGGAGACTCAGAGGAAGACTAAGCCCTTTCTGGCCGAGCTGCTGCTTGACTTGTTCACGTCACAGGCAAGACCTGACTATCGCACACATCACTGTTTGCCGCCTCTCCTCCTCTGAAGTCCTGAGCTCCGTTGCAGACATCTAGACCATGATGCCCACTCTCCTGGGATAGCACAACTTTCCTGGTAACCTCTCCCATACATTTGCACAACTGTACAGGCAAGTTCAGGAGTCCACTGCTGGACAACACCGTTTGGGGGCTCTGGACAACTTTCGTGTCTCTGCAAACAACCTTCCTCACACTCAGAAAGTGTTGTCCAGGCCCTCGGCTGGAACTCTCAGTCCCCCTGGAGTGGCCTAGGTTACAGGCTTCACAAGGAACTCATGGCTCCCAGCAGTGAGAAGGGGAGGCAGTAGAGGCCGAGGCAGTTTTGGATAGTCCACCACACTTCCCCAAGGGCTCATGGCCTTTGGGGCCCATGGGCTTTTTTTTTCTATGTCATAGTCCTTGCTCCTTTGCTCACATTTCTGGGGATCACCTGTCAGTGACTCCTTCAATGGACCCCTTCATCATACCCCTTCCAGTTAGAGCCAACACTAAGAGGCTAGTGAGAGTTTTAAACAAGGCAGAGAAAGAGAGGCCTGCTCTGTGTGTTTCCAGAAGACACAGTGTGCATATGTTAGTGAACTACACATGGAGATGAAACATTCTAGACTGATTCATGTTTTGTAGTTCTGTGCAGACTAAATTTCCAATATATGTAATTTTATATAATAAAATTAAAAGTATTTGAAAACCTTATTGAATTCATTATGTTCCGATAGAAACCAAGTACTTCCTTAGTTGATATTAAAATAAGAATTCCTGGGAAATTGCCAAAGTGACTTAATGAGGAGAGGAAAAAAAAAAAACATTCTGCAAACGCATGTTCCTGGAACAGGTGGAAAAAAATAACCTCCACCCTTCCATTCCAGTAGGCTCGAAGGTGTAAATAGGGCAGGTGAAGCTTGGAAGCTCCGGGGCAGACAGAACAGGGTCTTCATCCTCTAAAGGGAAATAGATGAGAACAAAAGGCAGAGGTAGGGAGACAGCACAGCTTCAGAAAAACCATTGAATTGTGCACGAACATCTATGCAAAAAAAAAAAAGTAGAAAAACACAACTCTTTTTAATGCTTGTTTTGCATTTGTACAAATACCCAGGGCGACTCACATTCTTCGAGCTCTCTGGAAGAGAAACAAACACACAAAAAGCCGCTAGCATGCGTCCTCTTGGGTCATGACTTCTACCCCACTCTTCAGTGTGCTACCAGCTGCTGGGAATGTCTTCCACCATGGTTACAGAAAGACTGGGACTCAATACTGCAAGCACTGAGTACAAGGCCTTCATGGAGTAAGGGCTTACTGCATGTTAAACTAACAGATTGCTGGGGATAGCCCTCCCCTAACAGAATTTCATAGTTGAAAAGAATTGGAAAGATGCTGGCAAGTATTGAAGTTTTGTCCAGGTTCAGTTGGGTAGGAGAATGTGGCTGAAGGAAAATATTATTTAGGAAAAGTAAGTGAAGCCAGAATTATGGAGAAGTGTGGGCTTCGATAAACACAAAGCCTTATTTCACCTTTATTCGCAGTACTGAAAGCTGTTCATAATAGCCAATATATGAAAACAATGTACATGGAGGAAGGAGTGGTAAGGTCATGGAGTGAATGCATGCAGTTAAGTATTAGTCACCATTTAAGAAAATGGAAATTCTGCCATCTGCAGCAACTTGGATCAGCAAAGGAAGGCTTATTATTATTATTATTATTATTATTATTA
>LOEQ01001542.1:39571-50224 GCA_001685075.1 Bramus lutescens
TTTTTCCCAGCTGCAGATACTTCCATGGGAAGAGCACACAGAAGGGTCTGGCGGAGCAGTCAGAGAATCTAAATGCAGTCGGAGACTGGATGCCTCTTTCTTCTAGATCAGAGCCTGTCGGTGTCGATGCTGGGGCCAGTGTAGCAGCTAGTCTCTGCCCCTGCCCACTTTAGGCTTAGGAAGAATTTGCCAGCAGTTGGGGGTGCAGCAGCTCTGGTTGCCACGGGAACTGGGCCTCTCCTTTATGCACCATGGCAGTGCATATAGAGAGAGCCAACAAGCACAAATCCTATTAAGCGATGCACGGGGTTATGGGTTATCCACTGTAGATATAGGTAACGTCACAGAATTTACTACTGGACCATATACTTGGTGTGCAAAGAAAACACATGCTACAAATTCCTTGGAGCTGCCTACTCATTAGATCCAGGAATCAGTGCTGTTGACTTTTCTAATCTCAAGCAGAGTGAAGGGTGGCAAAATGCTGGAAGGCTCTTGGGGGTGGGGAAGAAGCAAGCCTTTGATTTTCCACTGGAGTGGAAAATGACAACAAAGGAGTATCTACAAAGCACTGCAAAGAAAAAGAAAAGATATGGGAACTAACCCCGTGTGCTGTGAGTGTAAATGAGATAGATAGTGTTCTTAGAATTAAAGATTTGATTTAACAAAACTCTTCTGCATGACAGCAACTTCCTTGCTGAAGGAACACAGACAAGGAGCAGGGGCCATTTTTCCAGAGGTGGCCTTCTGTGCCCCCCCACACACACATATGGGTGCTGTTCGTGAATCTGCAGCGCTGGCTTTTCCATCCATACTTGCCTTTTCCTCTCCTCTTCATCCACGGAGTGGGTTATCTGCTTTGTTTGCTTGGTTTTGTATTTGTCAAGAACCCAGCAAAATTTCTAGCAGACTAGATGGGTCGGAGGAAAGGGAAAGGGCAGTGTTATGGGGTGGGGGTGGGGGTGCAAATCAGTCTCAGAGCAGGAGAAGGCCAGGCAGCTGCCATGCCGGCTGCTAGGCACGGTGAACCAGGAGCTTGGTTCAGCTTTGCCGTAGCTTCTCTCCTACCCTCCCTGATGCTCAATGCAAGGCTCATTAAGCTCCCATGCTCGTTTTCCTATTAGGACTTGTCAATATCACAAGACTCGGCAAAGCTTCTGAAAGAGAACAGAGAAGGCTTTGGGGAACTTTGAATAAATCTTTTCTGTGCGTGTCTGAGTGGGGCATATACACAATTTTGCTTGAAAATCGAGGCACTACGTTGTAAATAAAAAAGAACAGGCAAACATATCACAAGACAGCAATACCTTAAAATTAAGTGACATGTGGCATATAGAAATTATTATTTTCCCATTGCTGAAGAAGAAACTGGGAAACTGGGCTTTGTGTTAGGTTCTGAATTGTTCTCACTAGGTAGATACACCTTGGGTGATCTCTTTGGTGTTATCTTCTTATAAAATCAAATCAGTTGTGAACATACACACTGCCCTGTGTCTTTTAAAATAACATCTTTAATGAACCATTCTGTACAGTATAGAGGCTATCCCTGCACTTAAACATGCTGGTTGGCATTACATTTGAATATAGTAACAAAAAAATGACATATAAAAAGAAGAAATATCTCTAGCCATCAAAGTTTACTTTATTAAACAGCAGATTGGCAACGTCCCCAGGATTCTTATGTAGACTGCCATTGCTGGTTGCCTAGGAGATGAGGGAACTTAACTGCTTCACTGCCAGGGAAATTGCCTGGATTCTTGGCAGAAGGGTCTAGAAGTCCACAGAGCAGCCCCAGCTCCATAATGGGTGCCCACCAGCTTCACTTGCAAAAGGCTTTTGGTCAGTCAAAAGAGTTCAAGACAGGGTCATATCTTAATGCAAAATTTACTTTCCCTGTGTTACTGAATATTTTTCCTTGTTGAGTTTTATTTGATTTTCATATATATGAAATGGACCTGTATTAATAATAACCTTCAGTTCTTGATTACTCTTTACTACAGAGTGACCTTGAAGAAATGTAGCTGCCCTTACTCCCTCCAGGTCTGGGTTTGAAAAACTCAGTGTTTAAATTTTTTTTTGTATAATATCTCTATTTTGTTAAATGATGCTTTGAAATAATGTGAACTGCTCATCACATGCGTTTGTCTTTTGTTGCCATCTTATCTGTAGCTTTTCAACAAGATTGTGCCCAAGTTAGCTGCTGGGGAAAGCTGCATTGAACGGACCTGAGAGGGAGCGGGTCAGATTCCCTGACCTTGTGGACTGAAGGGCCCTGGTAAGTCACACATTCCTGAGCCTCCATTTCTGCCTGTGGGGGAAAGAAAGGAAGCTCAATCAAATATTTAGAAGGGGCTGTGAGACCTGTTATGCAAATAAGGTTCATTCTTATTATACTTTCATGTACAGTTGGTAAGGCATTAAAAATTGTATAACTGATATCGTTCAATAGAACTGCCAGTCTTCAAAAAGCACAAAATACAATATGTAAGTTGGCTCTGTTGCTAGGAGGTGTTGGTTCTTGTGGCTCCCTCCAGCAAATGTGAAAGCAACCTTTATTGAAATAATTTCCTAATTTGGTAAACTTACATTCTATGTCATGTCGAAAATTCTAATTCAACGCAGATGCCTGAGATAAAGAATATTATTGTATAGTAAAAAAAAAAATCCTACCTTTACAAATATTTTGCTTGTTTAAATCACAAGCTTCGGCCATTTTCCCATCACGTTTGATGATGGTTATTCTCAACCATGTTAGTAACTTTCCCTTAACCTTGGCAAGATTCCCCAAGTCTGAAAAACTGTTTTTGGAGCCAGAAAAGAAAAAAGGGTCTTGGATTTGCAAAGACACAATGAAACCAGGGAAGCCCACAAATGAAGACACCTCACCTCTCACATATGATTCTGACTTTGTTCTCCCCTTCTAATTTCTAATTTATTTTTAGGAGATGATAATTCTGTTCTGGGGATCCTTTCTCTATTCAAGACAATGAGAAATAGAAAATACAGTTTAAGGAACTGGACCCAATAGAATGACTATTCTCTCTTGGAAGGCACATGAAGGCTAGATTATAAAAACACTAGCAACTTCCATTTATTCTTTATTCCTAGGAAAGGGCCCGTGTTGAAACACATACATACATGCATATACACATACACATGCACACATGTATACACAACATACACACAGACACACACACATACATATACATACACAGACATACACACATATATACACATGCAAACATATGTTTACAAAATACACACAGACACACATACACAGGCATACCACACACATGTATACACAAATATAGACATATACATGTACACATATATAGGCACATACACATATACATAGACATATACAACAAGCACACTTATGTATACAGACATACACATATACACAAACACATACACACACACACTGGGTAGGGCAGCAAGCAGATTAGCAGATCCTAATAATGTTAAAATTCCTTGAAAACAGTTATCCAGATTCAATCTAGGTCCTGAGAAATATGAAATTTTACATATTTCAGCAGAGCTCATGACAAGTTCTAATTTTCCTCACATCATGTGGCCCAGTTATAGAGTATCACTAAACAGAACCAAACCGAAGCTTGTGAGTCTGTGTCTGTTCACTAAAGCACATGCATGTGATCACAGAGGAAGTCTGGACATGGCGACCAGGCTGCTCCTACAGTGTGGTAGTGCTTTTGTGGATGAATCGATAGAGCCAAGCCACCAAAGAACCTCCCGGCCTTCCATCATCGGTGCCTTGGACTTACCATGGCATCAGAGACTTCTCTGAGGAAATCGATCCTGGTTTTGAATTCAGTGTGGGTGAGGGGGTCTGCTGACTCAGGGAGCCTGAGGGAACTGTGGCCTGCTGCTAAACAACAGCCCATCCCCAGCAGGACCAACACACAGAAGGCAGAATGAATGGCCTCATCTACACGCCAGCTATTTGATATGCAGATCGGGCTGCAGGCCTCTTCAACAGCAGAGCACTATGCAGGCAGCAGGTGCAGCCCAAGAGAGTGGCCTTCCCTCCTTGAAAGAGCTGGGCTGCCTGGCTCCACTCTCTCCCTTCAGTCCTTAACTGTTTCTGAAGCGCTGTGCTCTTCACCACTTTGAAATTTAGACAATCCGTGTACAGGCTGGGTGGACCTTCCTCTCGTCGTCCTACCCCTAACGGTAAGCCTGGGCATGAAGCCATAGGAGTGATGGAGAAAGGAAATCTGCCAGGCTCTTCTTAATACTGACAGAGCAAAGGAAAGGAAAGTTGCCAGTCTCCCCACCCCCCAGCCTGTGTCAACGTCTCCTTGACAATAGTTACAGCCACTTGTATCTGAAACAGAGTTTGCTTTGCTGTTTGTGCTGGAACTTGAATCCCAAGTTAGAGGTTAAGATGTGTGTGTGTGTGTGTGTGTGTGTGTGTGTGTGTATGTGTGTGTGCAGAAGAGCCTGCTCATACATATGAAAGCCAGAGCTTCCTGGTGTATCTTCAGAAGCTGTCCACCTCGGTTTTGGAGCTAGAGTCTCTCACTGGGACTGAATCCTGGCTTCTGAATTAGGCTAGGCTGACTGGTCAGGGAGTCCTGCATGCCCCTGTCTCAGCATCTCATGTGCTGGGATTAAAGACATTGTGCTGTGACACTCAGCAGCTCATCCTGGGTTCTGGGGCTCAGTTCCAACATTTGAAGAGCAAGCACTTGACCCACAAAGCCATCTCCCAGAATCACCCACCTGCACTCATGGCAGTAGGGTCAGAGCCTCCACCTCCACTCAGCGTGGGTGATGGGAACCTAGGATGAAGATGCTTCTCTGTTTGTCCGATGCGTCGTCAACTTGTTGAACTCGGTCCATCTCAGCTTGGTGTGCTGAGACACCAATCGCTGTTATTCAAGCTATCTGTGCTGCAGGTTATGTTCTGAGAGTGAACCAGCTTCCCTGCAGCTATTAGTTAAATTATAGAGTCACTCATTTCAGCTCTGGAGTCTGGATAGTGCCCAAGCCTAAATTCTGCAGAATCTATTTGTGTAGAACACATGAAGACATTAAAAGGTGGAAGAGACTTGGAAGTGGGTCAGAGGGGACCAAAGCCACCCCATGGGGTAAGAGTGTTAACAGAAAAATCTGTCACCAAACTTTCCTTCCTTCCTTCCATGCTTATCTATCCATCTATCCTTCTATCTATCTATTTATCTATCTACCTATCAATCAATTTATTTTAGATAGGGTCTCATGTAACTCTGGCTGGTCCAGAACTTTCTAGACAGCCCAGGTTGGCCTTGAAGAGCCAATCTTCAAGTGTCCCCCTCTCCAGTGCTAGCCTTGCAGAAGTATATCACCACACCCAATGTATGTGCCACTGAGCATGCTGGAGGAGCACTCTATCGGTTAAGGAATGGTTTATTTTTGGAGAGGGCATGTAATAGGTCTAGAGCTAGACAGCCCTCTACCAACTCAGCCACTGGAAACGTAATCTAGACCTGGAGCTGTGCAGCCACAGTCATTGGTCTGTTTGGTTGGGGTGGTGGGTTGTGGGCTAAGTAAAGGGGGTGAGTGTTCATCTGTCATACTTTGACAAGTGCTCTACACATGTATATGTATATACATATATGTATATGCATACACACATGTATATGTATATACATATATGTATATGTATACACACACACACATATTCTTACACTGAGGCATCTGGGGCTTGGGGGTCATGTATTCCACTCAACAGAATGCCAGGAGGTACTTTTTTCAATCTTCATTTGCTTTAGAGAATCTTTGCCAGTACGAAAAGCCACTGTTTGGGGGAATGTCTGGTCTAATACCTGATCCTACAGGAACTCTAACCTCCAGGATGGCCCTCTAGGAGGAAGTAGTTATGCTTTATATCAGGGCCAGGGCTCTGATCCAAAAGAATCATTATTTCTTTAAAAAGAAGCACTGGGGAGTTCTTCCTTTCCCACCCCAACCCATTTTCTCACACCAGAAAGAGGCCATGTATAGACCTAGTGAGAAGGTAGCTATCTGTCTGAGAAGAACACTCAACAGAAACTAACAGAATCCACACCTTGGGTGTCTTAACCCAGACACCCATCTCTCTAGTTGAAAGAAACGTTTCTGTCGCTGAAGCCCTCTAGTCTCTGGCAGCCCAAGCTAACTAACAAACCCTCCTCACACAGAAATGTTTTCCTGTTAAACCTGATGTTTCATGTGGCACGCAGCGCATTCTCACTGTTTGAGCAGCTGGAAAAGCAACACACGTACCGAAATGAATTTGTATCTTATAGATTATATACATTTAAAAACTTAAAGAAAACATTGAATTTTTCCCTTTGATTTCTATCCAGTTAAAAACTTCAAACCCACTTAGAAATACTCCTGAGACCAGCCACGACTCTTTGCATGCCAGTCCTAGATACTCCAGAGGGAGGCTGAAGCAGGAGGATCGCGTGCTCCAAAAGTTTGAGATGCACCTAGGAAAGATACCAGGACAGTGTGGCCCCATGTTATCAGATTTAGCATGCCTATAAAAAAAAACACTGTGGTCTAAAGGAAGGGTGGAGGAGGCTCTTGGAGTCCATGTATCTGACCACGGATTTGGTTCTGGAAAATCAGAACAACTAACTATCAAAGAAGAGAAAGCAAAGCAGAGTGAACTCCAACACCTTCCTGATACACACGTGGGATCTTGTTATCCTAATATATACAGTTACACTTAGAAATGAAGACTGCTTTTTCCATTTTACAGTTAAGTTCAGGAGTCGTTCACCCACATGAATGTTACTAAATAATACTGGAGGAAGGGGGCTGTGAGAGGGCACCGTGGGTAAGTAAGGTCACTTGCTACCAAGCTTGAGAGCCTGAGTTCAATCCCTGAGATCCATATGACAGAAGGGAAGACCAGCTCCCACATGCTATTCTTTAACCTCCACATGTGTGGTATGGCGTGTATGCAAATGTACACAGACATGCATGTGTGTGCATGTGCATGAACACACCCACACTAAATGTAAAAAAAAACACCCTACACACCCACACTAGTTAAAAAAAAACTTAAAAAAAAACTATGAGGTAAGGTAAGCTGGAGAGTTAGTTCAGCAGTTAATAGAATTTTCCTGGTCTTCCAGAGAACCTGAGCTCAGTTCCCACATGTCAGACAGCTCAGAGCCACCTTTAACTTCAACTCCAAGGAACTCAGTGTCTTCTCCTTGCTTACATGGGCACCTAAACTCATGTGGCATACACTTCACATGGACACTCACACATATACAGATCTATAAAAATAAAATAAATCTTAAAAACAAACAAGAACTGGAGGACCCATGACCCAAACCCCCAGTTTTCACTTCACTGTTCTAAATAGCACCTGTTGGTTGCTCCAGAGTGTGAAGAGGACTGGAGAGGCCTAGAGAGGCCTTATTAGTCATGGAATGATTGGTTTGGATGGATCCTGATTCCCCCATCTGGCTGAATCAACAAGAGGCTGCAGAGAGCATCCAGGCATCGGCAGTGAAGAACCTGAGGACAGCATCAAAGAGCTGGCTCTTCAGAGGCTGGGGGGCTTCCATCAGCTCCAGTCAGAATCTGTAACTAGCATGTTAGGAATGGCACATTTCCTCTGTCTCGGGCAAACAGGCCAAGTACCTTGTGCCCAGGGAAAGAGGTGGGGATGTACACCTGTGGTAGCTTCTTTGCCCTCACTTTACTACTTATTATTATTGCATTCGTTCTTGAGTGAGAGGCTGCAGGCCTCTGAGTGGAGCCTCCACACGACCTTGAAGGCCTTGATGCAGGGCGATGCAAGTGTGGCTGGAGCGAGGTGGCAGCTTCTTGGGGCAGAAGCTAGGGCTCTGCTCTGTGAGCTGCGCGCCTGTTACCACCATTAAACACACTGTGTTCAGGGAAAGCTTTACTGAGCAAAGGTTGGAGGACCAGGGCATGGAACTGACAGGGACAGATTTCTTCAGACAGGTTGCATATGTGGAAATCTGGAATCTGCCTGCTTTGAATGAACTTGAAGAGGTGGACAGAGCAGGAGATGGCCAGTTCTCCCTGGAAAGGGAGAATACAGTTGGCTTATTTAAACCAAGATCACATTCATCATGGGAAGCACACTGCAAACAAAATATATCTGTCTTCTAAAACCATGTCTCAATGCCTCAGTGCATGTAATTCATTTGAAACGAGTGCATGGATCCAGAACCAAAATGTTTTGCAGAATTGTACTTACATAGACAATAACGCCACCTTAGTTAAAAACAAACAAACAAACAATGAAACAGGTATATATTCCATTGTTCAGTGTTCCAATAAAGAACATTGAAAAGAAAGAAGCAAACATAAGACAATAAGATGTGCTGTTGACAAAGATTTCTGTCCCGCCAGGTCCTGAAGCCATTCAGTTCCAAAGAAACACACAGAGGTCTACATTGATTATAAACTGGTTGGCCTATTAGCTCAGGCTTCTTGTTAACTCTTACATTTTACATTAGCTCATAGTTCTTGTCTGTATTAGCCATGTGGCTTGGTACCTTTTAACAGCGAGGCATTCTCACCTTGCTTTCTCTGGATCTGGGTGAGGACTGCAGACTGAGCCTTTCCTCTTCCCAGAAACCTCATGTTCTCCTTGCCCTGCCTCTACTTCCTGCCTGGCTACTGGCCAATCAGCATTTTATTAAAGCAATACAAGTGACAAATCTTTACAAGGTACAAGACCACTGTCCCGCAGCAATGTACTCAGATCTGTAAGCCAGCACTGGGGAGCGGAGACAGGATGATCAGATTCAAGCATATCCATACATATTTGGGGATTTTGCTTGGAGTCAGGCTGGGATATGTGAAACCTATCTATAAAATAAAGTAGAAGAACAGTGGATCTAACAAAATGGATGTATGGTTGAATCTAAATTCCAAGTCCTTTCTGCAGAATCCAACATCCGCAACATGTTTGCTTAATTATCTCCCTACTGGTAAAGGTAAAACTGAAATAAACAAAGGCTCCATATTTGCAGACATGGAGCACACTATCTAACAGGAGCATCCTGTGGAGAGAATCCCACTTGAAGGCTATAGGAGCCTGCTCCAGGTGGGAGACTCCTGGAGTCTTCTAGGGTTCAAAATGAGATCTGCTGGCCACACCCACCTCTCAGACACCCAAGAGGATGCATATTCTTGTGCCTTCCTTACACATATACCTTTTTTAAAAAAACAAATTTCTCTTAATTTCAAGACACATTCTTTGCCAACAATTTTTGTCTCTTTCCCTCAAAATCTGTGCAGGTGTACTTTAAACCAATTTGCATCCACTCCTCATTTCTGCTATTTTTACCTCCCTCTCTGTTCTCCATGATAGCAGTGGGTACAGAGTATAAGGTAAATGGTTATTTGTGGTGGTGGTGCTTGGAGGGTACTGAGATTTTTATAGGTATTTTTTTTGGCTCGGTTAAAGAAAACAAACCTTCCTCAATAAAATGTTTTTATTTTCTAAGAGTTTTATACATGCACAATGTATTTTGATCCCATTCACACCTTACTCCACACTCCAACTTCTCCTGGATCCTCTTTCCCATGTCCTCCTTTCAACAGCCTGTCTGTGTTTATTGCCTCTTTAATAAGCCACTGACTCTAACTAGTGTGGCCCATATGCCCATAGATGTGTGACCATCGACTGGAGTATGGCCAAACCACCAAGGGCCACATGCTTAAAGAAAACTGACCACCTCCACACCCAGAAACTATAAATAGTTCCTCAGTTTAAACTGAAGACTTCTGTGCCCCCACTCCCTGCACCCTTTCCTCGATGGAACGCTGGATGGCTCAATCTTATGTAGGTCTTGTTTAGGCAACCACAGCTGCTGAGAGTCCCTGAGTGCAGAGTCAAGTCCTGGAGACACTGCTTTGCTCCAGTTCTTTGGACCTCTGGTTCCTGCAGTCTTTCTGCCCCTCTTCCTCATTGTTCTCTGAGCCTCGAAAACACAAATCTTAAGGTTGGCATGATGGCAGTTGTTTGTACTTGGGAGTTTGGGAAGGTGGACTGTGAGTTCAAGACCCACCTTGGCTAGGTAGCAAGAGTGTGTACCCCCAAATCCCTAATAAAGGTAAGGGGAAAAGGCTTTATTTAGAGGATCTATGGGGGAAATTTTCTGTATTAGGGGTTAAAGAGTTCTTTCCTCATTCCCTGTGGTAACAACCAGGATGCGGGTCATATAAGCCTTGGACTGGCAGCTGGTACACCACATTCATATAATCCCTGCCAGACACTATAAAGAGTTCATCCATTCTCCATTTTCTAGTGACCTCACAGGGGGACAATAACCAAAGATGCCAGAGATAAAAGATAATTAACCAGAGCCCTTTCAAGACCATGCTCTTCAACCTGCTGTTTGGAAGAAATCATTCCAAACCCACATAACTACAGACAGTCCAAATAGAGCATGTGGGACCCTCCCTCCCAGAACATTGCAGGGGAAATCTTTAGATCTCTCTGAAGAGGTACAGTCTCACAGCACCTCCATTCTGCCCCATACCTCTTATTTCCTAACATCTGTTAGGTGACAGATACCTGCATCATTTAACTGGCAAAATTCTGGAAACTCCAAGAACAAACAAAAGAGAGAGAGAGAGAGAGAGAGAGAGAGAGAGAGAGAGAGA
>LOEQ01001542.1:55989-66350 GCA_001685075.1 Bramus lutescens
AAATGTAATGAAACAAGCATGGAGGAGAGGCAGCAGAGCATCATCAAATGAGGCTACAGCATCCAACACTGAGGGCTGGATGGAGAGAGTAAACAAAGGGGACATCACCCATCTGGGTTCATAGCATCCACAAGAACCGGCAGTGGAGGACCCATGCTGCAGTTCCTGACTCAGCGTTTTGCCATTTATGAGCTTCCATTCCCACAGCAGGCGTCTCTATGCTTGGGAAGGTGTCTCTATGCCGTGGGATAGGCAATAGCTACCTCTGTTGGAAATGGCTCTCTTGCTAGCTGGTCTCAAGGGCATAGTGTTTTCAACACCATTAGCTGCTTGCTGCTTCTCACGCTGGTAAAGAATCAGGGGGCAGCCCGATCTAGACAGAGGTGTTGTTTTTTAGATATATTCATTTTATTTTGTGTCTGTTTCTCTCACATGCATGTGTGAAGCCCGAAGATGTTGGAAGAGGGCATGGGATCCTCTGGAACTGCAGTTACAGACCATTGCAAACTGCTGGGTAGGTGTCAAGAATGATTCCAAAGTCCTCTGGAAAAATACGAAGCGCTCTTAACTGCAGAAGAGAGAGAAAGATGCTGACAGTTACAAAGCCAGTCCTGGAAGTGACATCCCCCCTGGTGGCTCCAAAAGCCACCAGTAGAGCCATCAAGAGAAGTGTTCAAGAAATGAAAGTAGACATGTGGAGATGGGAATCAAGACGGAAGGGTCCGGCTAACCAATTCGGTTACAAAGGAGGCTGGTCTGCAGCAGGCAGCAGCAGGAGATGAAGTCTGTACAAGCAAGCTATACAGGGCGAGCAGGCTGTGGTGCTTCTGAATCAGGTACAGCTGGGCTCATCCATACTCAAGTAAGTTCCTACTGTCAGGACCTGGGCTTCTTTTTAGTGAATATGAATCAAAATTACCTTGTTCTGTCTGGACAGACAATCCCTATATCATAAGCTGAAAAATGCCTGAGGGTTGGTTTCCTAAAGTCTCCTAAAAGGATTCTGGTCTTCGGTTGCATCAAGGACAGGCTTCTGCATAAGTGATGTGGAGTGCCAGGGTGGGACTTCAGTAGACCACCATTGGTGAGCAACAAGCTCTATGCCAGACACCTGGTGGTCAGGAAGAGCCAACCATGAGAACATCTGGAATGGGGAAAATATATGTGTATGGGGGGTGTGCGTGCCTGCGTGTGCGTGCGTGCGTGCAAGTGTGTATGTGTTGGTAATAGGTATGATAAACACCAAGAATTTATAGTCCATCTTCCCCAACAAGTGAACTTAAAGCATAGCATTGTCAAGCGAGTCATTGATAAAAATTCTGAACAGGACCAAACAAACACAATGTCCTGGGGCACATGCCCAGGTAGCTTCATCATTCGGGGGACCTGGAGACATTAATCAAAATGCGCAGAGGGAGGGTTTACTGCAGAGACAAGATGTTCTTCCTTGGCTGCGTGTATCCACCCCATATCCAGGACTCAGGCGAGGAAGCATGGAGGGGCAGCACACGGGAGTGTGCGTCGTGCCTGCGTCTCGCCTGAGTATCCAGGCACTCACAGTGCTACCATTTGACCAGCCCTGCTCCTAATCAGCAGAGTTTCTCACTATGTAGGCAAGGTTGGCCTCAAACTCCCAGCAATCCTCCTGCCTCAGACTACTGCCTGTTGAGATACAACTGTGCTCCATCACACTCAGTTTAACCCCAAACAACTCTTGAGTTTAGTCTGTGTTCTTCAGAAAAGTCACATGGGCTAGATAATTCTCTCTCTCTCTCTCTCTCTCTCTCTCTCTCTCTCTCTCTTTCCCCATCTCTGTCTCTCGCTCCATCTTCTTTTTTTCAGATAGTCTGTTTAATCCATCATATTAATTTGCTGGCTTTTCCCCTCTAGAGATTATTGAAACCATAATTTTGTTTTTTTTTTTTTCATTTCCCTCTGCCATGAAAGGGCAAAGCTGGGAGTGTTATAACTGAGGGGTTGATTCCCCAAGACAAAAGTCCTTTGGCATCTCTGGGAACAGAATATCTTAAGGATGGTGGGTCTTTTTCTTCTTCTCCAGGGCCTGCTTCATAGAGACAAGCGTGTCCACGTTCTGCCTCACATACTGACCTTTTTGCACAACCACCATCCCGGAAAGGTTTGTGCATTTCTCTGTTACTCTATTCAGGAGACCAACTGATTCATGCGTGTCCTGGAAACAGCTAACCTTCTTTATTATTTGTTGCTCAGGGTACCCATCTTGCCATCTTGCGAACTGTGACAGATGTCTAGCGTGGCAGCCATGGGCAGCAGCACCATCAGCTTGCTCCAAGGCGGGAATGGCCTTAGATCTACAGTTACATCCTTTGCAGGTGCCTCTTTCCTTTACAGCTGTTAAGTCTCCATTCTGTCTCCCAGTAGAATCTCAGTACATCTTCATGTATTTTATATTGATGACTGCCAGCAAGGCACCTGTTCTGCTGTATGGCACCCTCTTCTACACCCATCCAGACCTGAATTTATGCCCAATTTATATTGATGCTGTCTCCTTTCTCTCCAGTCACCCACAGTGAGGAGCAGGGGTTGCGCGGAAAAAGGAGGAATTGGAGCACAGAGAGAGGAAGCCAGGAGGACAACTAAAACCATGACTCAGCTTAGGTTTAGCTTCCCTTCTCATTAAGAGTCTGGCTTTCCCTGAGCTCCCTCTCTCCATATGCATTCTCTGTCTTCGCAGAAACCTCTAGATTCCCAGCCTCCCCTCAGCCGGCCCTTCCCCCATCCCCTCCTCCTCTTCCCCGACAAAGGCACATCTCGCCTCCTGCACACCACGTGAACGGGGACTCGCAGATGCATAATTTATACAGACACAGACTGGCTGACGGATGCCACTCCTTTCAGCGTGTACAAAAGCAATGAAGAGAGTCACTCCTAGAAGATGAGGTGCAAATCAGATGGCGGCGGGGCCCCAGTGTATTGTGGAGTATGTGCTGTCCCTAATGATGCTGAAATCTCTGCAGCATCCTCGGGGGCCCGCAATAAAGATGCCGGCGTCTCAGCCTGCCTCCCTGTCTCTTCAGAGCCCCAAGACGCAGCAGCAATCTTTCTTCACGTTATTTGCAAGTTGCTCACCTTGGGCTGTCTTCAAACATGACCTCATTGCCACCTGCCAGGCAGAGGATGGGTGTAAAATGTTACCCTATTATGTGGGAGATGGTGTGAACCCTGGAAGCCTCCTGTCCCAACAGCCAGTCTGAAAAGAGCAGATGGGAATGAGGGGGTGGGGAGAAGGACAGAGAAAGAACTGAGGATTCCTTTCTCATTCATTAGCAGGCCTCCTCACCCCACCACATATTAAAAGAAAGAAAGAAGGGGGGAAAAAACCCAGCTATTTTTTAAAAACGGTAAGGAACAAAAATTTTCAAGCCCCATCAGTCAAACAACGGATGAATCCCAGGCCCAGAGGCTTTCCTTGTCTGGGGTGTTTGGGAATAATTTTTCAACGTTTGAGCTCCATCTTGTCTACACGGCTTCCCCACATTACGGCTGGGCTTTGGAATGAGTCAGTCACTGAAGACACACTTAATCAATGTCACACGGCTCCCCACCAAGGTTCCTGCTGGTTGGGCCTCTGCAATGAAATATTAATGAAAATGGGAGGGGACAATGAAATAAATGCACTGAGTTGGGTTTAAGATTTTTTTTTCTTCCTAGGCCATCGCCGGGAGGATGAGAAAGGACAAATACTTCCTGGAGTGTCACTGGGAGGGACGGAGGACAAATAACCCTAAGTAGGTTTCCAGAATCGTGGATCTGAACCGTGAAACAGTGAGAGAGGGTCAAATTTTGTATAAGGCGAGGGCCTGGTAAAGAGTGTCTGATGGCTTAGAAGCCATGTTTCGTTTTACCTGCAGCAAGAACACACAGAGGGGCTGGCAAGGCGGCTCATTGGGATTCTCAGAACCCACTGAAGTGCCTTGCATGGCATCACAGTGTATTCCTGGTGCTGAGGCAACTGATTTGGAAGATCCTTGGAGCTTGCTGGCCAGTCGAGCCAAAGTGGTAAGCTCCAGGTTCAAGCAAGAAACCCTGTCTCAGAACAAAAAGTGGGGACTCAGGGAATAAGACCTTTCACTGCTCTCCAGAGAGAATCTTGGATGGCTCACAACTGATTCTACCTCCAACTCCAGGGCGCCTCTGGCCTCCAGGAAAGGGAAGGTGCAGCAGGCATATGTGTGTGTGTGTGCACACACACACACACACACACACACACTTAAAATCTTAGGAAAATTAAGTGGAAAGCAATTAAGGACACTTGATGTGAACCTGTCACTTTCACATCAATGTCATCCATATGCCCCCACAAACGCATCCCACCCACAATGACAGGTACAGTCCCAAATACTTGGTTCTCTTATGGGGGAGAAAACAACAAATACATCGAATTGTTAATGCTGGTTCATTATGAGTGTGCCCATGCCATGTGCCATATAGCAAATTTCCAATGGTGGGGCTTGAACTCGAGTCCTGCTTAGCATCTGTAGCAGGCATGTGGAAACACACCAGCCAGCCGGCCTGCGAGGGGTGCCCAATGTGTCGCAGCAGTAGGGAGCTAGGTTAGCATGCCCAAGACCCCAGAACAAGAAATTACCAACGTTTTGCTCATAAATACTAGATAATTCAGCGACTTAGCTGATTTTACAGACAGGACACGGAAAAGAATATGGCCATTTACGAAGTAAGTGGGTCTTTCTAATTGCAAAGTGAATTGTTCCCTGAAAATGCATTTTTTTTTACTTTCTAATAGGAATATCTTTATGATGATTGTGTTCTATTTCTGCTTTGGAAAAGCATCTCTGTATTCTCTGAGCTCACACGTGTTTAGCCACAGCACATCCATAAAATGTCTAGGGCGTGGGTTAAAGCAGTTATGGAATGTACAGAGTTACACTGTGTATAGAGGAGGTTTCAGTCCATGACTGCTGTGTGTGTGAGACACCTACTCTGGGCATTGAGGGAAATTATGACATTAGCATTTTATATCTGACTCTTTATCCTTGGTGAACTGTCTTAGGTCCTCCCTGTAAAGCCAGTGTGGAGCTGTACGCACACTTCACAAGGCAGGCAGCTCATTGCCACCGAGTCTGGGAAAATGGCGATTGGTTTGGACGGAAGAGAAGTGTCAGAACAGGAGGGTAGCTTTTCAATTCCTGGGACCAGGTATCTGAGCCCCGTAGGTCCCCAGATGTCTCCAGGATGTGCAGAAAGGGAGGCTACCCTTGAGTGTGCTGATGCAGGCTGTGGGCTGATAGCCTCCTCTTCTCATTTCCAGGAACTCCGTTCTCAGTGGAGGACAGGAAGAGCCAGAAGCTTCTCATTTTCCCACTCATTCATCTATTGAGACTTTCATACCAGAGTATTATAGTATTTTCATCCTCACCCTCCTGCCATCTCAAACTCATAGCCTCTTTGTCATACCATACATACGTAATATATACATATATACATACACACTATATATNATATATATATATATCAGAGAAGGCTCCTCCTGGTTCCTCAGTGTGTTCCCATCAGAGCATGTGGGTCTAGCACAGGGTTCACCCTGGCCCCTGGTGAAGGAACAGATTCAGCTGGGTCAAATGAGCTTCAAAAAGTCCAGAGGTGCTGAGGGGAGGAAATGAGCTGCCCTTCCCTCCCTCTAAAGCCTGCTTTCCCTGGTCCAGGCACAGTAGGCGGTCTTCTCCCATGTGGTATCTGTCAGGTAAATTTCAGAGAACCCTTCTCCGTGTGAAAGGCAAATTATAGGACATGGGAAGGAGGCCTGCAGATTATTGCCACAGAGGAAGGTATTTATTGGCTCAAAACAAACAACCTTTGTTCCCAAAGTAATACGATTAAACCACTAAATGAGGCAGGCGCCATTAGGGGCAAACTCCTATGGTAATGCACCTTCAAATTTCCTTTCCTTTTTTTTTTTATTTCAAGTCTCCAGTAAAACTTGGTGATGAAAACATAGAATGCCCAGAGGCAGTCTTACCCACCATCCAGACGACAAAACCCAACCATGCCCAAATGTCTTCCTTTCCACCATTTTAAATGTGTGCTCCTTAACGTGGGACTGAGCATGCCCCAAAAGTCTGAATGTCTGCTTGCTTTTTTTCCCCTCATGACATCTATTTATTTTATGCATATATGCATGTGAGTGTGTGTGTGATTTGCACACTCACATGCTTTCAAAAGAAAATCAGAGGACGAGTTGTGGGCATTGATTCTCCCTTCCTACCCTGTGCGTCCCAGGGTCCATACTGAGGTTGTTGGGTAGATGGAGTAGAGTCAACCTCTAAGTCAACTCCCAGGTTCCACCTTCCCTTCCTCTAGGAGGGGTTGTCTTGTACTGCCCGTGCTCGGTGATGAGCCCGCCTGTAAGGCACTTTCCTGGATGAATGTCTATAAAATCCTGGCAGGCACTTCCTTTGTTGGAGAAGGGCCTTGCTGTGGACATGACTCCTGGGCTTTGCTGCTGCAGGTAATGAACCTTTCTCTGCTCTCACTCCCTGGTTGAGCTTCTTGGTTCACAGTCAACCATATGTAAACCCATTGCACCCAGTTATAATATACCCCTCCTTGGGAGCTAGAAAATCTGCAGGCCTGTCTGTACGCTACTGCTTCGAGGTTGGACCCTGGAGGGTGGATCCAAACCATTGTGGGCGAGAGAAAACACACCAGTCACACAGACAGAGCTTACGTGGGGAGTTTTATTGGAGGAAGGGAAAGGAGTAGGGAAGAGAAGGGAGAAATGGGGGAGAGAAAAGGACGGGGGAGGAAGAAGTAGGCAGAGTTCTGCCTTTTAAAAGGACAGGGTACTGCCTGGGTGCTGCCCTCTGCCAGGTCCCCAGGGGGCGGGGCCAGATGTGCCTGGATGTTAACACTGTCTACTTCAGGTTTCTTCTTAGTGTTGTTTCTTTGTGTTACTTTACCCACCCACGGTGGTGATAAAGGGCTACTCTTCCGGAAATCTTACAGAAACTAGGCCTGGGACGCAGCTGTTTGAAGCAACTCACCTACATTTTCGCTTTAGTGCCACTGGTGACAATCCGACAGCATAATTTGAGAGAGCCCTGTTTTCTGGTGTTGATTTCTCTGCTAGTACCTAGTGATGAAGAGGGTAGACTGTGTTGAAGTGTTGGGGAGGCGTGGGCACGGGGACATGGAAGCACCGAAGAAGGCTCAGGATGGGGCTCCACTCATACATAACAGACCAGGAGCCTGAGCCAGCCTATCCCCCTCTCGGGTAGAATTCTATCTCCTCCCATTCGCTCGCACACTTCAACAATGCCAGGTTAGTTAGAGTTGAGACGCTGTAACCTAAACATTGCTGCTTGAAAAAAAAATGCTATATGCATCTTTGCAGAACACATTTATTTGTAAAGCCCTGCTGATAGACAGTGGGCAGCTGTTAAATTTTATCTTCCATAAACACACTGCAATTAACAAAAACAAGGCCTGAAAGCAAACGTTAATTCTCAAGATCATCAAAGATCTCCCAGGTCAGTTCTCTGAGTTTTCCTGGTTTTTTTGAGAAAGCTGTTTACTCCCTGGGTGAGGTGCTACACGCCTTGCCATCCTGCCATACGGAAGACAGGGGCAGAAAGAGCCTGAGTTCATGGGCAGCCTGGGTTCCATAGCAAATTCTAGGCCCTGCTGGAATAGCCTAGAGAGAACCTCCATCAGAAAATGACAGAAACAAAATGCTTACTCAACAGAAGGAGTTAAAGCACACTTCTCAGTCAATAGCTCGTGTTCTTCCTTGATCAACACAGTCGATTTCCTTCAGCCATCTCCCATTTCGGATTCTTTCCAAAAATCTCCTAGATGTGGCTGAAATGTGTAACAGTTGAAAGGCAAGCAGAACTGTTAATTCCTGTGACATAAAGGAAAGGATGCGGCTCCAATATAAGCTCCCGGTTGTCAACTAAGGCTCTATGGTGTTTAAGGTAGCATTTTCTGTATCTTAACCCAAAAAAGTAAGCAAAGAAGCATTCCTAGGTCCTTGGATTCCTAGGTCCTTTGCTTAGGATGTGAATTTCCTCAACCCCCAAAGACTCAAGTATTTAAACTTAATCCCAAACTGGTGACTGTTTTGGAAGCTTGTAGAACATTTAGGAGGTAGAGCCTTAATGGAGAACGTGGGGTCACCTGGTGCCCTCTTGAGGCTTCATGCCTTGACCTCACTTCCTGCTCATTCTCCGTCTGTCCATACAATGTGACCAGCTGCTTCAAGCTCATGACATCATGCCTTCAGCGCATGATTGGGTTAACCCCTTTGAACTGGAAGCCCAAATAAGCCCATTCTCCCTTAAGTTGCTTTTGTACTGTGTTTTATTACAGCAACAAGGAAAATTACTAAGACAGTAGTAAAACAAACACTACCAGGTTTCCCAGGGTAAGAATGACTGTCAGCTGCCCACAAAGCACTAACTTGGATACACAGAGAGCTAGACCCAACTGGTTAAATGAAAAGCTTGCTTCTCCATCAAGGAGCTTAAGACCAAGCATGAAAAAGAGATATCCTGAAATAGAAAGAACTAAAAGATGTATGATGTCCCAATTAGCCTGAGTGTTACCCGTACCACTGACAAAAGCCAAAAGGATTTCTTTGCCTTTTGGGTTTAGAGAGAACTTGTCCCTTTATTTGGGACCAAGGGTTTGATTGCTGTCTCTGGTTAGAACAAAGACAAACAAGGAGAACAAGACTCTGACATGGGACAATGTTATAGGTTGTACCAAATTTGTACAGACAACATTCAGCCTTGTTTGCATTGTCACCTTGCCTAGGGGAACCCTGGTGAGCCCCTCCCTGGATCCATGCACCAGGAAAGTAGATGGGTGAGCACAGTAGGAACCAGTGTCTCTGTCTCCTAAAGAAGGGTCTGTCTAGCTCGACATAGACCCCCGAACAGTGTTACTGTTTTCAGCTCTGATTAACCTGGGTTCCCAGGAATCCTGCATCTCTGGTTCCTCAGTCTCCCCTAGTCCAGTCCCGATTGTTTGTAATTGGCAAATGTCTCGATTTGCTAGTTTGGCTGCAGCTTGTCCCTTTGCTTTTCCTCTTCAGAGTTTTGTAGGCTTGTCTCCTATTTGCTGTCGTCTGACCTTTCGTGTCTTTTGTGTTTATATACGACAATATAAAAGCTGCCCGTGCTGTCATTTGAGTGTGGCAACAAAAGAAGGGCCCTGTTAAATCTGCCACATGCAAGGCCAACGCTGTACCTTGGTTTTTGCTTTGATTTTGTGGAAGGAGAATGGATGGTGTCACCATGGAGACTTTCTCATCTTTGATCTTGTTTCCTGCCAGTCTGTTTCGCACCATCTCTAATCCATCAGCAGGTGTCCCTCTGACCAGCCCCTCAGGTCCATGAAGGGGAACTGAAAGCAACCACTGAAGGAGACCTTCAATGGATGAGTACCAGGCTGGGGAGCAAGCGATTGAACTGTTCTCTTTCAAGGAAATAAAGGAGTCTAAAGATGAGATTTATTTATTTTAACAAAAGCAAGCCTTTATAGTCATTATCACTGGATTAAAATTCAAACTTTGCAGTGTGCTTACAATGTAGCCTTCCAAGAGTCCCTGAAGTCCCAACATTTTCACCTATAAAATGAAGATTTATGAAAAAAAAATCAATGGAAATAAAACGTAGAAAATCTAGAACTCTGTTCGGCAAGTAGGTACTCCTGAAAAGCATTAGGTTTTTCCTTGTAGTCTCATATCTCTGCCTCCCTGAAGAGAAATAATATATAATAGTAATACTATAAAATAAAATAATTATACTCTGTCTCAATTAAAATTCAAATGATTTTATCTGGTCTTTAAGCATCATGGCCTAGATTAATCTCAGCTCAAAGACTTGAAAGGGAAGCCGTGGAGTCTGTGGTGATGGTGTCTGTGTGAGCCTGTTCTCTGTGGAGAAGGATGTAGCAGGATGCTGATGGAACCAGAAGCAGGTTCCACCTTGTTAAAAGTGTGCATGATGGATCCACTTCTATTAGCTGCACTGCAATCCTACAAGTTCCCAATATCCCCAGATGACTCCACCTACTGTGAAACGTGTGTTCAAACACATGAGTCTGTGGGGGACAGCCCACATTAGAACCACAAAAAACAGATATGTCAAGCAAGGACCTAAATCTCACATGCCATTCTTGTGTTGGGGGTCATTTTGATCATTAAATTTCAGAGAAAGCAAGGGAAACAAGATTTGAAAAGATGTCCAGTTATGGCCAGTGCCAGGTCAGGGCATAGGAAAACACTTCTGCTAGAAAAAGTCAAAATCATCCCTCCCTTCCTTCCTTCCTTCCTTCCTTCCTTCCTTCCTTCCTTCCTT
>LOEQ01001542.1:67598-78739 GCA_001685075.1 Bramus lutescens
AGAGAGAGAGAGAGAGAGAGAGAGAGAGAATGTCCTCACAGATTATTTTGTTAGTTGGGGCAAAAAACATTACAATTGTTCAACTGGACGCCGTCTTGACCCTGGTTCAACTGGACGCCGTCTTGACTCTGGTCAGAGCATAGATCACATTGCTTTAGAAACAGGTACCTGACACAAGCACCTGGCCACATCTGCCACATTGCAGTCAGAATGTCCAAACCCCATGTCCTAAAGAGGAAACACCAGGCAGGCCCCAAGGAGCTAACTCGAGACTCAAATTTAAAAAGTGTCACATACCCTCCAAAAAGTCAGTGTCATCAAAGTCACAGAAGGTCATGAAAATCTTCTGAACTGAAACAGATGATATAAAATGCAATGTAAGGTCCCAGGCAGTGAAAAAAAAAAACAAAAAGAAAATACTAGTGGAGTTGCTAAAATCACAATAAAAATAATAGTTTAGATAACTGTATTATATGACTATTGTTTGACTTTTGCAGCTGGGACGGGATTATGTCAAACATAATCTAAAAGAAAAGCATGAAGAGGGACATCACCTGTTTCCAGGTGGATCAGAAAAATGTCAGAATATGTGTATTTCTACACATATGTGCATACATGATGCACATTTACATGTGCAGAGGAAGGAGAGAACACTCCAATGCGGTACAATATTAAAAATATGTAACTGGCATACACAATTGTCTTCTGCTTCTTCTGTACATGCGTAAGTACTTCCGAACACCAATTTTTAAAGCTGCATTTACTTCCCCTTAAGAAGTGGGTGATCTTTCATGCAGGGAGTGGCTTAGGGGCTTAGCCATGGCCATCAATACTTGCCAGCACTGGGCCTCACCATGAAGGCTACCTGCTACTGGTCCTTCCTTGCCCTGTTCTCATCCCTGTGCAGTGTGTGTTTACTGTAAGCTGATGCCCACCTGAGTTCCTTCCCACAGACTTGACCAATGTCCCTACGTATGACCAATCGCCCAGGTTTGGTGGCACTGCTCTCCCCTCAGGTGCAGTCCTAGCTGACACACAACAGGCAGAGTACCACAGAGAAGGCAACTCTTATTCCCTAGCTGGAATCCAAGATCACAGGGCCACTGTTGCCTCTTCTTGACTTGTGTGATCTCTTCTGATGTTTTTCTTTGAGTACTTGCACCAATAGTGTCCTTTCTCTTTCCAACAAGGATACCAATTCTGTTGGACTACGGCCCCACTGACAGATGACGCCATTCAACAAGGACTTCCCAGTTTACTGGCCAGACGTGACTCCTGATGGCTGCTTTAGGCTTCAACATAGAAATTTTGGAGGACGTGGTTTAGTTCTAACAAAAGAGTATGGGAATCATCATAGAAATTTGTCTGCAGCTACAACGAGTCTTATACCTCAACACACACTGCACTGACTGCACAGTATATAATATCCACTCAGTAAACACCAGGATTTCCTAGCAAATTCTATCTTCAAGAAGCTTAAGTGGTGTGTGGAGAGACAGAACTGTTTCTCTGGTCTGTTCATGTAAGATAAAATGATTGGCACCCCTGCCATGCAGTAGGCTCAGTTATAGAGTAGACATCATGCTGGTTGACATCACTGAATATTTCTTCCGGACATCTGCCAGCTGCCCTCACAGTCCTCACCCAGCGGCACACCTGATCACTGTCTGCAGAAGTGAAGTAGAAGCAGAAACCCCTGAGAGAAAGAAGATACATATAGAAAATACGACACTGTGTTCGAAAACCTGACCCCAGCCCTGCAGGTAGGGCGCTGAATACCCACCATGGGATGCCAGGACTGTGCATGGAAATAATCTTCCTTGTTTTGTTTCACGTGCCCTCTTACTCAGCTGGGTAGGCCGTATCAGTCTTCAATAAGAGGGAAGACCAGCAACTCTGAAGCACAGTGCAACATTAAGACCAGGTTTATCTTGAGCTTCTGGCTTCCCGCTCCTCATGGATACAGTGCTCTTACTATGGTCTAACCCATCTTCTGCAAGCAAAGATGAACAACATTCTCACCTGCAGAAGCTCAACTCATTCGCGGGTCATATCTGGATGACATCATACCAGAATAAGAAATGGGGCCTAATAATTTGTCTCTGGCAGTTGGCAGGACCAGAAAGGACATGAAGGTATTACAGAGTCAGTGGTAGCTTCACAGAAAATACATTCTAATAAATTATTTGAGAATTTTATATGGTATATTTTGGCCATATTCACTTTCAACTTGCCCCATTCAACTTGCCTCTCCCAGGGCCACCCCACCTCCTTACCCCCAACTCTGTGTCTTCTTTTATTTTGTTTAATAACTTGTCTATTACTTGTCTGGTTATCCACATGCTTGTGAGTTGGGGAACGTCTACTGGGGTGTAACTGACTTTTCAGGAGCCATACCCTTGAAGAAAACTGAGTCTTCCTCCCCTAGAAGCCATCAACTCCCCATAGATAATGAGAGTTGGGGTCCATTCCCGACTTTATAATAGAGTGGTGACTGGCTTGATCTTATATGAATCTTGTGCACATAGCCATACCTAGCTTAAATTCATGGTGATTCCATGGATCTGTCATGTCCAGAAGATACAGTTTTGCTTGTGTATTCCCCAGTTTCTAGCTTTTACAATCTTCCCGCTCTCTCCCACAATGATCCCTGAGACTTGAGAGTGCATGTAGGTTGGGGCGGGTGAGGTAGACGTGCCATTTGTAGCTGAGTATTTTATAGTCACTTAATGTCTACATTTAGATCAGTTGTGAGATTCTGCATTAACTGTCATCCACTTCACAAAGACTTGAGAGCTGTACTAATCTATGGTACAGAGATGCATATGTAGACGATAGTTTGATGCTATGTTCATTTAGCAAAGTAATACCCCTAGATGACCCCTAAAGTCTGTGAGCACCCCAATTACGGGTTCTTCACCAGATCTACTGCAAAAAGCAGGTTTTTCATACTTTGCGAATTACATCCAAGCAGAAAGTGGTTGGTCACCCCCCTGATACCCTTGCCACTATAGCATCCATAATTCTGTCTGGTTGTGATTACAGTTCAAAGGGTTGACAGCTGGATAAGATCTTCAGCAGCCTGGATAGCACTGACCAAAACCATGATGGCTAGCCAGAGGGAGGAGGCTTCCTGTCCAGTACCAACTTGACTTCTTCATGCCCCTCAGAGGCAGTATTCTAAATCCTTCCTCAAATTTGTCGCAAGTTAACATAACTTTGTTTTCTCAGCAATGACACAGAAGGGGTGGGATGGACTAGTTCTTGCTTTCTGGTCATTACTTCGTAAAAGGGCCAAATTTTAGTTACATGAAAATACTCACAGATCAGACCCATGGACTGATGCTAACAGTAAACTGTTTCCAAAATAAATATAAACAAAATAAATATACATTGGTATGAATTATGCATTTTCATATATCGTGAATTATATGATGTATAAATTACATGATATTTATCTATGCTGTATGTTATACATTTAATATATTATATATACTATATTATAAGTCTAAATTATGAATGAATTATCTGCAAGGTTAATATACTTTATGAAAAGCATCCCATTTAGGAAAAAAGGGAGTTTTCATTAAAAATCTGTTGAATTTCTTTCTTGCTATTTGATGAATACTAAGAACAGGATACATGGATGCTCAAATCTGGTATCTTCCTCTAATTCTGTCCAAGAGAGGAGCAAGGAAAAAGAAATGAGAAGCTGAAAATTCTCTCTGCCCTAATTATCTTTCTCTTTGTAAACCGCTGTTCCCACAATACTTACGCATCAGACTTTGTGTTCACAAAACCACAAAGGTCTCTGCTTTTGTTTTGTGTGATTTGGAGTAATCTTAGAACACAGCCTGGCCCCTCAAACAAATCTATGAGCAATATCTGTGTGACAAATCAAGAATTAGCATTTTTAAGGAGCCCCAGCCTTCTTCCCCTGCCCAGATGAACCCTGTCCTAGCAGCCTCTGGCTACCATGCCCTATGGGGAATGACTGAAGCCGCCCAGCCTTTGTTCTGGGCAGGCTGTCAGGCAGAAGTCCCTGCTCATGGTTATAAAGAACTGTGTAGACTCTCACTAAATACCATATTTCTCAGATAACTCAAGGGAGTAGACTGACAACGATGTTATCAGCAGCCTGTTGTCATGTTTGATCAAGTCCTCTGCCCAGCTGTGTGACCTCTCGTAAACCTGGTAGGATGGGGGGGGTTCGAAAAACCTTTGAACAGGGCTTTCTCCTGGTCACATCAGTGTGGGGGCAAGATGGGGGGAGTCAGGCCCAAGCCCCTCTTACTCAAATGGAGCAATTCTGAAGTTCTTTCAAGGGTGGGGCAGACAAAAGCTCTTCATCTCCACCTTTTACTGTTTCTCATAAAGTCAAACTCAGGCCAGAAAGCAGCCATCTTTGCTCACTCCAGATCAGACACTGGAGCATTTCAGGATGTGTATTTTCAAGGTGAAGCTTGTCTGGTGACCAGACCCTCCTTTGTTCTCTACCCAGGATTCCATAGGGGCATTGTCTGCTTTGAAGCCTGTTATGAATCCTACTTTAGGGTTGAGGAAATTAAGAGTTTGGGGCTTGTGTCCATGCACCAAATGAAGTAGTGGTCCTAGAAGTTTGTAGAAGGGGAAGGGAAAAGGTTTTTAACTCAGAGAAAGCATTTCTGTGCTCTAGAGCTTTGGATGGATGTGCTGACCCATTCGGGCTCCTAGGGGAAACACAGGCCCAGTGAGAGAGTTCTGGGAAGGTTATGGACATCTAGATGGGTTGAGGAAAATGGGGATACTGACAGTTGATCTCTTACCAGGATTGAGCTTGTTGGGGGAGAGGTTGAAAGGAGAGAGCCTTCACTGGAAACAGCTACTTGAGCCTACCAAGACCCCTGTGTTATGGAGATCAATAGGGCTTTGGAAGTACGGATGGATTTCTCTGCCCTAAGCAGCCAGCTGAAAAGGCATGTAGAACAGGGCCATAACTGACCGCTCCCGGAGCAACCCCAGGTCCCACCTTATCAAGAAGTGGGGCTACTGTATAAGTCTCAGGATGATGCAGCCACCCACCATCCCCTGGATGGGCAGAGGCCAGAGCAGAGCTTTCATCTATTCTCATATCTTACCTCAATACGGCCAGGTGGGTTCTAGCCACTCTGTGTTGATGTCTCCTCCCCATGGCTCCTGATCTACACACATTACTTTCTTTCCTTTGGGCTTATTTGGCATGAGGTGAGTTGCTCTGGAAGAGGAAGAGGGATCTCTGTTTTCAGGGCAGAGCCAGTGGAGCTTAGTCTGGGTGGAGCCTGTGGAAGCAGGCAGATGGGTTTGACCGGGCTACGGGTGCTTCTTGTCCTGATAGGATCACAGGTGTTTGAGGTCGTCATATCCCACCTGGCTTAGATTGAACACATGCATAAAGTCTTGACATCTATTTTCTCCTGGTTTTGAAACCTCGGAAATTCCTACGTTGCCCTTTAATTAAACTCCAGTGGATAGGTTTGTTCTAAACAGACCCACACTTACGCATTTCATATCTGTATTTCCCTTGATTTACTCATTCCTCTGTTCAAAAGTCACCCATTAAACTCTTGCTATTAGCCAGGTGGTTGTGCGGCACCCGATGTCGATTCTGGGAACTGAACTCAGGTCCTCTGGAAGTGTAGCGAGTGTTCCTGACCAACACACCATCTCCCCAGCCACCTTCATTAGTTTTCTCTATGCACAAAGAGAATAAATACACATTCTGTCTTAAGTATGGTTGCACACACTATGGAAAATGTTCAAATCACGTAAATAATTCTAGTCAGCCTTAGAAAGTGCCAGAACCCACAGGGTGACCTGTGCAAAATGTTCTGAGTGATAATATATATGTTGTTTTAAAGCTTGAATCAGGAGCTCGCGATCTACACTCCTGTCTGGTTGAATTTGTCTAGAATCATCTTCCTGGAATCCTGGGCCTTGGCCTCGTTGCTCTGAAAACGCAGAAAGTGATCCCACCAGACGCTGCATAGACTAGCAGGGTCCATGGAGTGAAGGGAGCTTAGAAGTCTGAAGTCTCTAGCAAAATATTCAAATATTTCCTAGCCCACTGTGTCCCCTGCTTTCTGTATGGGGCAACAGCTAAGGACCTGTGGTCTACCTGTGGAGACCAGACTGGGTTGTTGAGTCTGCACTGCGCACAAGCAGAGTACCTCACTGTAAGACACAGAGCCAAGGCCAAGGAGGCCACCTGGCCTCTCACACCAGTGCCCATACACTGGGTAAGATGAAGCTAGACAGAGCCAAGCTAATTTCCCCTTTTATAAAGCTGCAGCAAGTTTATAATGAAAATTGATGCCAGCAAGGTTCCAGCACAACCCCTCTCTCCCTCTTGAACCTCCTTGAAAACATTGAACATGAGAAGTGGGTCTTAGCATGTCTGTTTTTATACCGTATCCCAGCATCGAACCTCATCTCTCCTCCATTGTAGATAGTACAGCTACCTTGCTCACTGAAAGCAGCGCATGGCTCTCCCTTTCTTCAGAGTGTTCCTGAACCGGTGGTGAGTGAATCCACCTGAGGGTATCTCCTTCAATGCCTCTTTTAGTCCCAGGCTATTCCCCACAATAAATTGATAAAATAGTACATCAACTTTCATTTTACAGGCAAGGCTATAGAGGCCATGGCGGCTGGAATAAAGAGCCAGTCTCCCGGAGCAGCTTTCTTCTGGTGCCGTCTGAAGCACTGTATATATATTGACCCATTGAAGTGTTGTGAGAAACCTACCGGTTAGGTAGACAGAGAATGCCACAGAGTTATTGAATAGAATGTGGGACAGGCCTTACTTCCTTCCACCTCCTTCTTGGATGATTCACTCCAAGCACTAACAGCCAGCTGTGGTGCTCATTATTCCTCTTGCCAATAGCAGGGATAACAACAAAAAGCAGCCCTCCATCTCCTGGGCATTTTACTATTCTATAATAACACACACACAAGGCTTCTCTCAGGGCCTTTCTGTGTATGTCCTGTGTAGAAAATGTCAATGTGTGTGTCACTCTTTGGCTCTCGTTACCAGCATCTCTGATTTGGTTATAGGGTCCTTATATCTCTCATCTTGTGTGTGTGCGTGTGTGTGTATGTGTGTGTGTGTGTGTGTGTGTGATGGGCGTGGTACCCAGAGTCTTACACATGCTTAGAGAGTGTTCTGCCATAGGGCTGAATGATCAGCCAGACCTCATCCTTTTAGATTATGTCACAAAAGTAACTGTTATCTAGTTATGGACCCAAGTGGGGAAAAAGAAAACTTCTGAAAATTTGAAAATCAGAACCATGTCAGGGAAAATTAAATCTAAAAATATTTTTTAAAAATATTTATTTTATTTTTCCTTATGGTCAAGCTTGTGTCTGTATGTGTGTGAGTGTGCATACCTGAGTGCAAGTGCCCCCGGAGGCCAGAAGAGGGCGTTGGATCCTCCAAGCTGTGTTTATGGGCATTTGTATGTTCTGGGAACTAAACTTGGTTCCTATACAAGTGCAACCAGTGTTCTTAAATGTTGAGCTGTCTCTTCCAGCCCCGTCTACAGTTTCCTTTATAAACCTTCACTGTTCACTTGACCTTGAGTGAGCCATACTTGCTCTACACCATCACACAAACAGTAATAGTGACAAGGACACCAGTCATTGTGCATAGAGGGCACAGAGAACACATTTTAGAAAGAACAATTGAATGCAATATGTGGTGGCTGCTAATTCACAGTGGTTAGAATGTCAAATTTCTCATGAGGACAGAGACAAAAAACAGGGCTTTAGCTGGTCACCCATGAGGCAGAAGGCAGCCTGGGCCTCTGGATGATGGTCAGCAGCCTACAAGAGAAAGTTCATATTCTCGGGAGAAAAGCATGATTGTGGTACTTGGGGGAATCTCTTTAATGTTGTAAAATATCCTCGGACAAGATCAGGTTATAACAGCTCCCGGGGTTTCCACGGGACAAAAGGTCGCATCAAGCCTCAAGTGTGAGAAAGGTGTTTGATGGCAGCCTTTGGACAGAACCGCTTTGATGAGACAAAGGCCCACAAGCAAATTTTGAAATTTTAAGTTTGATTTAATGCTATGCAATAAAATTGTGAGACCTTTCCCCCTGCGATTTGCCAACACTTCGGGCATCTTATTGATCTCAGACTTCATTTATGAGGCAGAACGGCCCCATGGGAAATCTCTGCACTGGGGAATGCTGAGTCTGCTCACAGAAGCATTTGCCCTGGCTTCCTGAGAGGCCTCGGGTATCTCCTCTTTCACACAGTGGTGGACAAGGCAGCCTATCCCTTTTGAGATTAGAGGCAGTTGGAAGATGGCTTAATGGGACCGTGGTTGTTTAGCAGAGCTGGGATCATAGGTTTAATTCTTACTTGACAATTCTTAGTTATGACACCCAGGAACATGCTTACACTTTGATGTGCCTCTGCCTAATCATCTACAAAATGGGTTACAGTGGACTTACAGTGCTCACACAATAACAGCTAGTAATGCACACCAGGAAGTTTCTAAAATTCTGTCTTCATTGCTTTCCCCAGTAAGGACACAATCTGAATCATTCTACCTGGCCCACAGGGATGCATGATGTGGCATGGACAAAGTATGCTCTAGTCTAATGTCGGTGGAATTAAACTGAGTTTAGAAGATGAAGGTGACAGAAGCATTTTAGAATAAAATATTTATTTAATAATAATATTTGATACTTATGTTTCTTATACACAAGTTCAGTGACCAGAGCACACACATCTGTATTGTATGCCTTAGTTTTATCCAAGAGTCCAGAAAGCTCAATTTCTTTGTTATTTTTTCTTCCAAAAGTGAGGCCAAAGAGGGCCCCAGAAATAGAACATAATTTGAAGTCAGAACTGAATTTAAATATCAGCATTTCATGTAACCAGATGAGGCTGTGATTTCTAAGAGGCATATGAACAGCTGACACAGGAGGAGGAAATGCAGCCACCACTTCTAGGCACAGGCAGTAGGGCATGAATTGTAAAATGCATTCTTATTCCAGACAGGTTAAAATGTCATCCAAACAAAAATTGCATTTAAGGATGAGGGGGTTGATTTCAGAGGAGTGAGAAGGACGAGTAGAGGGTAAATATGACCAAAATCCATCATATTCATGTGTAAAATTCTAAAAAAAAAGTTAACTATAAAACTTTTTAAATTAAATGCTCAAGCATCACAGAATAGTGCCAATTCTATTGGTTGACATCAACAATTGGATGGCAAGGCCCTATTGCTGAAGCACTATTTATATCGTCAAACATGGAGAAACTGAGCAGTGACCAATTAGAAGCTTCGTGGTACTGACAGGTACTCTACAGACTACTAGAAGAGGAAAGTAGTTATCAGTATTGACAAGCAAGAAACCCTGTGACCTTCAGCAAAGACCTTCCTGCAAGATATACTTGTGTGACAGTGGCATGAACATTATGGGAGTAACCAACTACTTTTGAACTGGATTTAAGGACCATTCCATGAGATACCCATACCCGACACTACTAAAGTGGCCAAGAACCTGAGACTAGATAGGTCATGGGCCTATGGGAAAACCTACTACTATTATTCTTCTAAAGGAACACAGTGATTAAAATAACTCCTAGTGATGTTCTATCGTACGCATAGACCAGAGCATCACTCAGCTCTCATCAGAGAAGATTCTTCTTGCAATATACAGTAACTAACACAGAGACCCACAACTGAACAACGTACAGGGAGGGAGCACCTTTGGAGTATGCAGTCCTAAAGAAGATGTCTTAACACACTCTCCTCAGGGCTCAGGGATCCCTACAGAAGAGGAGATAGGAAGGACTGTAGGAGTTGTAAGGATGGTTGACTCCAAGGAAGCAGTGCCATTCAGGTATAGCAGGACTGGTAGACATGTGAACTCACAGAGACTGCCGTAACACTCAGAAGGCCTGTGTAGGTTCCAGTCAGCAGGTAACAATTGCAAATAACTTCTTGGTTAGGGGTGGACACATAACTGCTGTTTTGGTATTTTTGTCTTATCCTTTTGCTTTGTTTTTGTTTTGGAGATGAGGGACAGAACATGAAGTTGGGTGGGTAGAGAGGTGGGGGAAGATCCAGGAGGAGTCAAAGAAGGGGAAGAATAGATTGCATTAAAAAATTTTAATCAAGGTATCTTCAATGACATAACATTCACTTTTCCCCGGGGGNGATCTGATCATAGGGCTTCAAATGAATGACAAAATAAAGGGCAAGGAGGGTCTTTTTTAAATTCTGTAAACTTTTGGAAAATTATTAAAGACATGTTTAAAGTAATTAATGATAAATCTTCTGCCTGCTGGTCTATTCTTGCATGAAGTGGTGTCTCTTGGGTGCTTTCCCTCTGTACTCTCATGTGCTGAGGATAGGTAGAGATAGATCCCCGGGGCCCTCTAGCCAGCCAGCCCAGCCTATTGTCAAATCACAAGCCATTGAGAGACTCTGTCTCAAAATAAAGGAAGGAATTCTAACAAGAAAGAGCGGGAAGGGAGAATAGGAATATTTCCTAGGTTAGGAAAAGAACGAGACTGCTTTGGCAATACCATTCTTGAATATTTCTGTGTGAGTCTTGGGTCTTCTTTCTGAATGTGCTACCGTTTTGTGTTTGTCTGTTTATTGTTTTTCTTTTCTGATAGATCCGTTTGTTTCAGATTTGAGAGTTGCAGGGGAGATGTGCAAGGGACTTTCTGTTCCACTGGGTGTCAGGTAATGTATGAGGATCACATGAACATGAATGAAATAGTAAATGCTGTGTAGTTACTGTCTGCTGGGCCTCTGTGGGTTCATCTTGGCATGACAAATTTTGCTTTCATGGCCCATTGCTCCTTAGCTTTGTGGGACCCACTGCTGATCTGACACTGTGACTTATCGCCTGTTTCTGTGGGAAGAGATAGTGACCAATAGATCTGACTCATTGGTGGAGAAGGGCAGTAAGCTAATGGAAGTCAAAGATTTTTGCCAGCTGCAGAGAGTGTGTGACCCCATTAAGTGTCGCAATAGAGGCCTTAGTGGTGTCTTGGGATATGTGACTGAGATGAATTCTAGACTTTAGGCATTTATGAGTTGTTTTGTATAGCCTGCCATGCCCACATACTGGGTCCTATCACATCCTTGTTGCCCCCCC
>LOEQ01001542.1:87347-98310 GCA_001685075.1 Bramus lutescens
TTTTTTTTTTAAAGTAACTGCCTGGAGCCATAGTTTAGAAAACCATAAAATAGGATCTTCGTTTTCAGACATCATCTGTGTGATGATAACAGTTCATAGGAAGGGGCAGAAGTGGAGCTTTAGAGAAAAACTTATCATATAAGAGAAATTGAGTTAATACCGCTGCGAATTGAATACTATAAATTACGATGTTGACCATTAAGTTCCAGCACCATCAGCAAGATGATTCAAAATTATAAAGGAAATGATACAGGAATTAGAACAGTCCATGAATAAGATATGTTTATCACAAGAGTTAAGAAGACATATAAGAATAAAATGTCAAAATGCAGACATAAATCCCACCTTGTCAGTAATTATATTTAATATAAATGGTTTAAACCTTCCAGGAAAAGACAGAGAATGGCACAATGGATCGGTTTTAAAGATGGATGACCTTGTGTTTTTTGTGCCCATTTATCTGCGGTTTCACTTTCTTCATTCCAACCTCCCATGCTTAAAAACAATCCAAACATATTAAATGAAAATTTACAGAAATAAGCAATGCATAAGCTGTATGTTCCTAAATCTTTGCTCACAGTGTTGTAGCTAAATATGTCTTCTCCAGGACCCAAATCACTAGCTTATCCAGTGTATCCACATCATACGTGCTACCCNCCCAAATCACTAGCTTATCCAGTGTATCCACATCGTACGTGCTACCCGTCCATTGGCTACTTACTCAGCTCAGTAATCCCAGTGTTTGTGCTTAGGTAATTGTTAGTCTGCTAACCATCAACCCAAAGCACAGGAGCTGTGATGCCAAATTTCAGGTTTCCCACAACGAAGCCATAAAGGGCTCATATTACATGGCCATTCATTACTTAATAAGGAGAGAAGCAAATGGTAAATTGGTCTTGATGATACCTTGGTCAAGAATAAATCCCTTTGTAAAACTGTGAAGAGAGAGAAAAAAATAAAGCCACACTATTTTTTTGCTGCTATACCTTCGACTCTTAAGGTCGCAGCCACAGTGAGTGACAACTGTCCAGTTATTTAAGTCTGGTCATGTCACTCTGTGACACTGTGCTGCCCCATGCCGTGCCAAGAGTGAGTACGGTACAGCCAGATGAGTTAAGGGAGACCACATTCTCACAACTCATTATGGCATATTGTTCTCATTGCTCTGTTACACATTCTTGTGTTTTCACTCATCTCTTCCTGCACTTGATGAATACATTAAACTTTACCTCACATGTTTATGTGGGGGAAATCATCATTTGATGTCAGACATGTAGTAGGGTGTTGGGGTGTGTCTTTTGTGTGTTAAGGGAGGTCTGTTGTGCGTGCGGCCTACAGTCAGTGTCTGGGAATGGTCTCATATCCAAGGACTTGAGAAAGTTGGAAGTGAAGTGACAAATGCATTTGGTGCACAGCAACTTCAGGGGAGCTGGAGAGGGCATTGTCATTTTCAGTGACTTTAGTGCGGAGACTGTGGGGCAAAAGAAGTGGGTAAGCTCTAGAGTGGAGCAACTATCCTCAGGAAAGCGTGACAAATGTGGACTTGTACCACAATGCCCCAAAGTGCCACCAGCAACTATGCTTGATTGAAAGAATAAATACATATCCAGTAAAAACCACTGCAAAACCAACACCCTCTTCAATAGAGGGTAGAACTAAAGAGCGGATAGAGAGAGAAGTAATCACTGAACAACACCATGGACCAGTCAGACCTAGTCCGTATCCATGGGGAACTGAGGCACTCAAAAACAGAGCCCACTGTGTCAGCTGTGATATATCACAAATGCTTTCATAAAATAAGTACCATGAAGTGTGAAAGGATGCAACCATACAAATAACTGTATGCTGATCACATTGAAATGAAATGTATTGAAATCAGTAATGAAATCATAAAATGTGCAAATATATAAAACCAGAACAGTCTCCAATAACCTGTTTCACAAGAAAATGGCTCACAGGACAAAATCACAAAAAAATTAGCACACTCTCTTGTAGGACAGCCTGTGGCATCTAAACCCTTCCCTTAGGAAGCCAGGACAGAGAGGGAGCGAATGAAGAACAGAGCACAAACAAGCCAACGAAACCAAGCTGACATCGTGAAAGACTCAACTGGCCTGGCCGATCCAGGCAACCAGTAGGAAGGTGTCGATGGTTTCATTAAACTGAAGAGACTGAGTTACCAGATAATTTTTTTTAAATGAGAACTTCCCACAGAGAAAAATCTAGACCTAGATGTTGTCTGGGTGATTCTAGCAAAGATTTAAAGCATAATGAACTCTGACTCTTCATACATGCATACACGCACACATGCACACACACACACAGAGATGCATGCACATACATATATGCACATATGCATACACACATGCATATAGATATACACACAGATGCATGCACACATGCACATGCAGATGCATACTTGTACATAAACACATACCCATAAACACATGCACACATGTATATACAGATACACATACTCACAGATGTGCACACACATACATACACATGGACATGTTAAAAATAGAAACCTTTTAAGAGGATGAAGTTTAAAGGATAGTTATAAGCTGTATAATTCCATTCACAGGAGATGTCTTAGACAAGTCCATGCTAGCAGGGACACACTCTGACGCTTTGTGAGGGGTGGACAGCCATTACTATGGGTTCAGGTTTCTTTGGGAATGATACGAATGTCCACCTTGTAGCTATGGATACCTTGGTGGATGTAATGTTTTAAATAAACACTCCACTTTACAGCTTAAAATAGAGAATTTTGTGTATCAATAGAAATGATACAACTTCTGAAAGAATACATTGTTAACATTTATTAGCTCATCCACTGTTAGTTCAGCCAGGATATTGCTCTGTTCTCTACCCAGGGTCTTCTAAGACCCTCTGGTGTTCTTGTTGGCATGCAGAGGCCTCTAATAGGCTCACTCTTGTCTTTGCAATAAGGTTTTTTACAGAGGAGCAGAGTTGTGGTCCCTGTTAGTTTTCTTGCTGTCTCCTGGGACCACTCTCGATTCTAGGAGGTTCCCACCATCCTTACTTTTTGGCTCAGCCATCTCTGAGCCATCAGCGGAGAAACTTTGGATAAAGCCTAGCATTTGTTGGAGGCTTGAATTCAGGATGACGTTGGTCTCCTGGTGGCACTTACCCTATCCTTCCAACCCGGGTTTAGTCTTCTGTCCACAAAGTGGGGAGCTGGGCAATCCATACCCACCATGGCAGTGATTGGTCACAGTCCATGGATGTCTACTGTACACATTGCGGATTATACTATCCATCTTGTCTTTGCCCTGCCTCACAGCCTGCTTGTTTTAAATCCTCTAGACTGGTTACCATTCTCACTAAGTTTTCCTTTTTGTTCATTTGCTCTGTGGTTGTTGGGTATTTTATTGTCTGATTTAGGCTGAGTCTTGATGTGTAGCCTAAGCTGCCTTTAAACTCTCAACGCTCGTGCCTCAGCCTCCCACATTCAGGGTGTATAGGTGTGCACCACAGACCACATTTGGGGTGTATAGGTGTGCATGCACCACAGGGCCTGACCTCAGATGCTCTGGGTGCTATCATGTAACCTAGCACAGAACAGAGAGATTAAGATTACTGTAAAAGCACTGTTAGGCAGGAACCTGTGAACTGAAAGTCAGCTGGGGGGTAGGTAAGCCTTCTTTCTTCTGCAGAATTGCGTGTTTGTGTGTGTGCAGAGGGAAGACCAGGTGGGTGAGTGAGAAAGGCCGGGATAAGTGGTAGAAGTCCTGCTTTATTGCTGCGTTGCTTCAAGCTTTCCTGCTCAAATATGGGAAATAGCATGAAAATCGATAGGATGTAATAAAATTCATTGCTGAGGTGAAGAAGACTGAGCTCAGCCGCATGTCCCTCGGACATCAGCAAGCCCTTTCCTCTTTCCCTCTCTGCTTGCCCACCTTCCCGGTAGGGTGGATTTATCCACAATGTGCCCAGATTCTGCACGCCTGCAGGGAAGAAGCCTAATTGCAGCCTCATGAAGTCTTGAATGACTTGGCTTTATTGACATGGCCTCCCTGCAAGAGCGGAGGCCCTGGCCAGGTGATGATAATTGCCCTAGACAGTACTCTCAGACATGTGAGCTTTGCAAAGAGACTGTGTTCATCAGTCAGAGCTGGAGACGAAATCCATGGCTGGATGGCTGGCCTTTGAAGAAAGATTTCATGTGTTAGGCAGAAACACACAATGAGGGAAGACTCACCCCGGTTTCTGAGTGTCAAAACCTAAGAGTTGGATATCTTATAAACTATGTGTTTATGGTCATGTGGATTCAATTTTAATGAGGAATGTTTTCACAGGTTTAAAACTGGATCACTCTGGGCCAGAGGGTATTTTATCTACGACATGTTAGGTCAACCCTAAAGCATCTCCCTGAGATGTGTTGCACCCCCTTAGTTCGCAGATGGGACTGTAGTAGGATAAACATCATTGCCACCTTTGGATACTGACAGACACATGAACCCTGTCATCCCACTTGCTCTTTTCCCTTTCTAGAACCATAGTTATCTTTGCTCAAAGAGCAGCTTTCACCAAAGTCATCTTCTGAAACCATAGCCTGTGCTTTGTCAAGTACTTTTAGAAGACAATGTTGCTGGTAAGTGGGTTTTTTTCTTTTCTGGAGAGATTATAAGACTCTCATGTTTGCTGGCTTTTCCGAGAGGGAATGCCACTTATGACGACATTAGCATTAAGCAGCACCGAGAGCTGAACTCACAGACTGAGCCTTTTTCATGAACGAAATTATCCGCTTGTGCATAGTGCACCAGTAACTGCATGTTTGCTTTCCAAAGAAAGTCTGGATGTTTTCAGACCAGTGCCTTCTCGTCACTAAGAAGCCAGCACACAGCCACCTTACCTTGTGGAAATACCGAGTGGGCAAAGACACCACGACACCAGCTTTTTACCCCACAAAGAGTGTGGAGAGCTCTCAGGAGGTATTGTGACATACCCAGACAGAAATGCCCTCATGGCCATTCCATTGGTGGTGACTGCACAACACCGGGAGGGCCGTCATGATGCCTTAACATCGCTCAGAGATCCTGTTTCCATCCGGAGGGATGGGCTACCTCTTACACGTGCATCTGCTTCTCTACTTTGGAGCAGAAAGAAGCAATGGAAGATGAAGACTCTCAAGGGAGAAAAGGAGATGGATGAACACACAGAGAACCCAGAGGACCTGTATATTTACCTCCAATTTTCCTCAAAATGGCAGAACTCAGAAGCCTCTGATTACCTCAGAACGCATCCCTGTCTTCCTCCTGTGGAGGAATTTAGCTAACACCTAGACACAGCTTGAGGTGAAGGATGACGGTTGCCCACCCAGCCTTACAGGAAAGCACTGAGTCAGACAGGAAGTGTGGTAAGGGATCATGTCAATGTCAATGTGAATAAAATGGCTTAGTTCATACCAGAGTAGAATTCCCAATAACTGGAAATGTTTTTTTTTCTAATGTTTAAACATGACCAAAAATAAATCTACCAAAGTTACCTGTTCTGGAATGTGAAAACAAACATGCAAAGTAAGTAATAATAAGGGTTTATGGATAACAATCAGAGGAATATAAACTATTTCCTAAATTGCACACCGGGATCAGCCAAGTCCGCTTCACAGACCAACAGGCGTGCACTGGAATGTGTCTATGCAGAGAATGCGGAGCAGAAAAGTCCATGAAGACAGCCTTCAAGGGGCTGAGGAGTGTTTAAGAAGCCAACATCACTTTATCTGCAGTGAGTCTCAGAGTTCATTGTCTTTGGTATTCACTCCCATCATCCCCATCATTCCTATTTGCTTTGGGTTTAGCCCAGGTCATCACTGATCCCTGCTCTGAGCCCAGCTTCAAGTCACTAAAGGCAGAGACAGAAAGGGTAGAATAAGCATGTGGGTGAAAACAGAGGTTGCCTAATCAAAACATGCGATCAACTAGATGAAATGTTTAAAGATTGTGAGTATAAGGTAAAAGCCACAAATTCTTCTATATTCCATACAAAACAGAGCTTGGGGCCCAAGACTGAGCTCAGTTTGGGGTAGAAAAGGGTTTTGATACGACAGCCATAAAGCTGAATTGGTGTACTCTGTTCAGTGAGAGACCTTGTCTCAAAATATTAAGTTGGCAAGTGATAAAGACATGTGACAACTACCTCTGGATTCCACATGCATGTACACACATAGGTATGTGCTCACTTGCATATGAACACCTGCACATATAGGAACACACAAACACACACATACACACACACACACACACCATTCTATGTAGTTCTTTTATTGATGAAGTGTTAGAATGGATGGCCAATGGATGCCCAGAAACAACCACTAAAGAAACCGGAAAATAAAAGGTAAAACTTGCACAAGGTTCTGCCTAGACTCCCTTATGCAACTAGTTAAGTCTGAGTTAGGACATTGAAGTATATTCTGAGATTTAAAGCCTCTGGGCTTTGATCTCAGCCCTTCATGTACTATCTATCTGATCATAAGTAATTATTTTAACACCTGTGAGCATCCTTTCTCTTCTGAACCATCCACACTCTGAACTGAACATCCCGTCTACAGGGTTTCAAAGTCAATATGGCAGCATGATTTCCTGCCGCTGAACTTTCATGTTCATGTTGGGACTTTTCCACGGCGATTCCAGAAGGTGAACAGATTCGCACACTTCAGGCTTCCTGCTGCATCGTTCCCAAAATACAAACTAGGTTTTAGTGTAACAGATGTTTGCATGTTATGGGAAGACAACGCACTGAAATTCTGAGTGCCAGCTGAGTTTATTTCCAAGCTCTGAGCGTCTAGGACATTCTGGGTGTTTGCAAGGTAACCGCAGGGTCCTGAAGGGTGAAACATGGCCTGTGTCCATTGAAGGGTGAAACATGGCCTGTGTCCATTATTTTGTCTACTTGGCATGTGATCACTGCAGTAAGAGTTACTTAGGGAAAGTCAGATTTAATAACGGCTGTCTGAAGGACGCTCACTACTGTCAGAAGGCTTTGCTTTCATCTGCAGGTAACTTCCTCACATTTTCAGGCCCTGGGTAGTGCAGGTGAACTCACTAAGTTTAAATGTGACTGGCATGAAGCGCCCCTTAAAACTGCCAGGCCACCTTGCCATTGGGTATGATGCCACCGAGCAGATGGCTTGGGTGATACCAGGCAAGCCGGTGCAGTTATCAGCACCGAGTATTCTGGAGTGCTTCCTCTCTCAGAACTCACGTGTAGGGCTGGGGCAGCTCGAGGATGAAACATTTTGCATTGTTAATGCCTTGTGGAGATGCTGTCTTATAGATTTGGTGAAGTTTGGAGCCGGAGAATCAAAGATTGTGAAATTCTCAAGGTGACAGATATCCATACTTGCTATACTTGCTGCTTCATTAACTAACTAACTAATTAATTAATTCATCCATCCATTAAGTTCAGATCACCCACAACACAAGGGCACCTCCTGCCTAGATCTGCCCCCATATGCAGGCAAACTCTCACACACCCTGTTCAACTACCTCTGCTCACAGAAAATTTGCCACAGAAATGAGCCCCCATCGAATATCTAACCTAGATTACACCTAGACTCAGAGACACTGTTCCATGTGGAATCCGTCCCAAGGTACAGATATCACAGTAACTGCTGTGATTTAGGTAGAATTGCGAAAAAAAAAGTTGCTATTTTTTTTTCTAGAAACAGAAATATGGCTCATTTCTTAGGATAGCCATCTCCTATCTCCACCCAATTTTATAAAATATAATTACCTGCATAACTCTGGAAGATGAACAAAATGTGTGTTGTATGTATCTTCATTGTGATTGTGTCCCAAATGGCTGGAAGGGCAACTGTTTGGCTGTCAGATGTGGTTCAGATCCCAAGGCATCAATTTAGTGTTTTAGGAGGTTCTGTGGCCTCAGCTCAAAGTGGAGAGGTGGCTGCAGCCATGAAGAGCTAGGGTGAGATCAGATTGCTGCCACATATTGTCACTGAGTCCTAGAAAACCAGCTCTACTATCTGGCATAATACACAGTAAATAGTTACATAGTAAAGGAGGAACTTCAAACATCACTCCTGGAAGCAGACTCATTACCAAATGTAAGATTTTCTGTGTCTCTAACATTGCCACACCTTTAATGGAAAAAACCTTGGAAGAAAACTCAGCCAAGGAAAGCATCTTACTTAGGGTTTCTATTGCTGGGAAGGGACCCCATGACCACAGCAACTCTTATAAAGGGAAAACATTTGAATGGGGTGACTTACATTTTCAGAGATTTGGTCCACTATCATCATGGGGCAACACGGTGGTGTGCAGATAGACATGGTGCTGGAGAAATAGCTGAGAGTCCTACATCTTGGCTTACAGGCAACAGGAAGTGGCATATGTGAGACCTCAAAGCCCGCCTCCAGAGTGGCACACTTCCTCCAATAAGACCACACCTAGTCCAGCAATGCCAAACTTCCTAATAATGCTAGTCCTTTGGGGGCATTTATTTTTCAAACCACCACAGGAAAAAAAAAGTAGGTCCCATATATCAAGATAGTTGGATATTAGCATTATTTAGCCTTGCCTTACTTAGGAGAACTTATAAACAACAGAAATTGTTGCTCAAAGACCTGGAGGCTGGCTGGGAAGATGTCCTGTCTGGTCCTTAGGGGTAGTGCTTTGTGTATTTCCTCATATGGCCTCCCCAAGCCTCTCCTTGAAGGTCACTATTTTCACAAGCAACAGTGGTACTTTATGACCTCAACATCCCACAAGCCTTCCTCACTAGCACCATGGAAAAACTGTACTAGAATCTCCTGTGTGAGTGTGCATCCTGCAAGTCATCCTACCTGTCCCTATGGGGTCCCCACTCCACAGTGTATTAGGAGCCATCCCTTCCCAGGCTTGCCTTCCTGGTGTCTCTATGTCAAGGCAGGGTGAGAGTACAGAAGTGAGCAAGAGTCTCCTAATTCGTCCTGTGGTCCACCCTCCAAGAATCATGATGGCTCTTATGCAAGAAAGATGCTCCAAGGCTGTGCTCAAGTTCAAGTTCATGGTCTTTCTGGGGAGCTGAGCATGTAAGAATTCACTAGGAGCTCGACTTTCATGCCCAGTTTATTCTAAGGGCCATTAGAACAAACACCAGACATGGAAGGGGGACATAAATGTAGGGGGTATCATCAGAAGTGATGGGTGGCACTTTCAGTAGAGGCTGTTGCTGCTGATATCATCCCTGTCATTGTGAACAGTTGTGCACAGTTAGCCTTGGATGGCAGCATGGAATTAATTGTGTCCCTTAAAAACAATCACGTGTTGACATCCTAATTTCCAAACTTCCCTTGTGATAAGGGCCACTGATGGTGGGATTGGTTAGGATGCAAGCCTGCTTGAGTGCACTTGGTCCCTAACCCAGGTCATGTGCATCCACTCTAAAGTCAAGACACAGGGGATCCCTGAAACTCAGTGGCAGCCAGCTTTGGCTAATCAGAGCTCCAAGTTCAGTGAAAGACTGTATAAAAACAAACAAGGTGTGTGGCTTCTGAGGAATGACAAGGAGGTAACTTATGACATCCACAGACACAGAAATATACACATACATATATGAACACATGAATAGGCATACATGTACACGTATGGTCATACATACATATCTACCTGCTAATGGACATGGGTTGACTCCACATCTTTGTCATTGTGATTGGTCCTAGAGTGGAGAGAGGTGAGCCATCTTTGGGATCCCATTTCACTTCCTGTAGGCATGTACTCAGAAGTGGGATAGGTGGGCCATGTTCTAGATGTTCTAGTACTATTTGGAGTGACTTTATGACCCACCTTGGTGGTACTTACTGGTTGGTGATCATAACATGTAAAGATGGATATAATAGCATCCTGTTGCAATCCAAACTGCTTCATTTTTTTGGAAATCAGGGTCACAATCGGTGTGTGTGTGTGTGTGTGTGTGTGTGTGTGTGTGCGTGTGTGTGTGTGTGCATGCCCGTGGATGCCAGTGGTTAAGCTCTGGTCCCTTTCCTCAGTCTCCATCCTCTCTTTCTCTTTCTTCCTTCCTTTCCTTTCTTTTCATTCTTTTATTTTTTTAAGCAGTTTTGAGACAGGTGGTCTTGTTGGCCTAGAGTTTGATAATGGACATGCTATCTGGCCATTGAGCTCCAGGGATTCCAGTCTGTCTCTCTACAGTGGTTGTAGGCATGTAAATTCCCACCAGAAAATAGGGAGGTGTTGGGATAAAAAGCTTCAAGTATTCAGTGCAAACAACTATAGAAATTAGATGCATAATGTGCTGTCTGGCATTAAAGATATTGAATTATGTACTTAAAATATGCTCTGAGGAGAAGAAGAGGGATGGAGGGAGGGAGGGGGAGAGAGAGGAAGGAAGAGAGGGAGGGGAGGAAGGAAGGATGGAGGGAAGAAAAGTGAGAATATGCCCACTTTCCACCATGTGCATATATGGAAACATCACTATGTGCTAATTATGGAGCATTGCTATCTGATAAAGCTATCTTCATAATGGCAAAAGCAGACACTTGGGAGGAACTGTCTGAGAACACAGGGTGTTTTCAGTAGACTTGGCTTGGAAGGAGAGAGAGGCTGTCACCAGAGCTAGGGGTGTCTTGGAGTCCTTCTGTTTGGAAGAGAAGAATGGCTTTTCAGTGGAGAGGCTGGGGTTGGAGTAGGGCTCAGTTTGTAGCATGCTCAAACTTTTAAAGAGAGCCCGTAAAATCCACCTTGAGGAAGTCAGACACTGTGGCTTGTCCCATAAATTCAGAGCTAGAAAAAAGAGACAGATTTGGGATCTTTGGAGCTCACTGGCCAGATAGTATGTCCATTAGCACGCTCTAGCCAGTGAGAGAGCCTGTCTCAAAATTTTAGAAAAAAAAAGAAAAGAAAGGATAAAGAGGAAGGAAGGAAAGAAGGAAAGAAAGAAAGAGAGAGAAAGAGAAAGAAAGAAAGAAAGAAAGAAAGAAAGA
>LOEQ01001542.1:98366-111404 GCA_001685075.1 Bramus lutescens
ACACACACACACACACACACACACACACACACACACACACGGACTGTGATTTCCAAAGCAGAAGCAGTTCAGATCGCAGCAGGATGCTACTACATACATCTTTACATGCTATGCTCCACCAGCCCTCTCTGGCCCTCATGCAGCTTCTCTCTCTCCCACACTGCTGCTGCACCCGCCATTGTTGTTCAAGCCCAAAGGTGGTCTCACCTCACCTGTCGAGGTCCATGTGAAAACAGGGCACCAATGAGGGGTCATGGTCCTGACGTTTTGTTACTTCACAAAATAGACAAGACTACATTCATTAGTTTTCTGTGAAATCGTATTCTAAGTAAGTAAAATTAAATTACACTTGTCAAAACAAAGGAACACTGTACACACCATGATTCAGTATCCCTAATTCTTTTAATTATGCTTTTTCTGCTTGCTAATTTGTGGAATTTGCTAACTCACAATGGGCCCCTCTGTTGTTAATGATAGTGAACCCAGCTTGCCTGTGGTGCAAAGAGGTTTGCATGCTTGCTTCCTGGCATTCTGAATCTTCGGCACCACGTAGCCTAATCAATTGGTTCTTTTCCTCTCTTCAAGCTGCTTCAAGCGCCAGAGGAATGATGACTTTTGAGATCAGCCGCTAGTAGAGGAACGTTCTTGAGAACGAGGAGAAAGCACGCCACGCTCTGAATGTGGAGACCGCCGTAGAGTGCTATGACCCTATTACCTCATCCTATTCTTGGCGCTGTCCTTTTCCCGAGGCGTGTGAAAACTCACTGAAGCTGGTTTCCAGTCTGTTGCTCTCTGATCCACACCGCTCAGTCCCCACCACAGATGTCTCTGTCCTCACCTACACATGTACAAACCATGGTGGTCTGGAGTCACCTGGCAGGCCTGTAAGTCTGGGCAACAATTAGAGGGTGACAAGTAGTGGTACCTGGGTCTCCGTGACTCTTCTACTGCTGTGATGAGACATCACGACCAAGGCAAATTATAAAAGTCAGCATTTCATCAGAGCTATAGTTTCCCAGAGTCGTAGTGTATGATGGGTGGAGCAAAGGTTTGGTGGCAGGACCAGCTGAGCGCTCGCATCTCTGATCACGTGGAAGAGGCAGAGAGACACACTGGGAATAGTATGAGTCTTTCGAAACATTAAATCCTGCCCCCAGTGACACATTTCTGTTGTGATCTTTTTGTCTGTATTCTGATAAATAAACCTTGCCTGGAGATTAGAGGGTGGAGCTAGCCACTAGTTAACCATAGAGGTCTGGAGGTCTGTACAGACAGGAAATAGGAAGTGATGAGGCTGGGCAGAGAGGAGGTAACAAGGTCTGTGGTTGCACAGAACTTAGAAGTGACTGGGGCTGCTCCTTTGCTTCTCTGATCTTTCAGTTTTTACCTTGATATCTGATTCTTGGTTTTTGTTGATCAGACTAATTAGAATCATGCTTTATTTCGGACCCCATGTGGGCTGCCATGTGTAAACAAAGTTTCCTGTCTCAGAGCCACTCAGTCCCAAATACCTGGCAGCTGCTTCCCAAATTACCACACAGAGGCTTAATATTACTTATAACTCAGACTTATTATTAATAAGCTCTTACATTTTAAGTTAACCCATATTCCTCATTATGCTCTGCCACATGGCGGTACCTTTCCTTAGTGCCATTTGCCCATCTTGCTTTCTCCGCATCTACCTGGAAACTCCTGACTCCACCCTTCTCCTTTCCATCATTCCCAGTTTGGTTGCCCTGTTTATACTTCCTACCTGTTTACCGGTCAATCAGAATTTTATTAAACTAATTCAAGTGACAAATCTTTATAGCTCCCCCCAAAGATTACCAGTGCCTCCAACCAATAAAAAGTAGCCTAGAAAACTATGCCCACATTCCCCCAAAATGGATTATGAATGTTTATCATTGTTTGGGGGTTTGGTTGCACATTGTTATTGGTCATAACTAAGAGAAAAATAAAAGCTAAACAAAAGACTTAAATTCAAAGATCTTTTTCTAAAGGAAAAACGTAGGATAGAATATAGAATTGACATGATAAAAGATAGATTATTGAATCTACTTTAATCCAAAAAAAGAGCTATTAATCTCTCAGGATATATTTTACATTGGTATTGATTTTATTTTGATATAAATTTAAGGTTTATTTTGCTGTAATATTGCATATTTCTACTCTTGTTTAGTATATTATGTTTATGTAACTGAATTAAAAATGTAATATATAATTAAGAAAGACAGGATAATAGTCTAAATAGCAGATTTAGTCATGTTATATATGTTTTCAAAGTCATGTAGAGATATATTTCAGCTAGGTAGGCCATCTTCAAACACTTAAAAGACCTAAACAATATGTCATTCTAAAGAATTTAAGAATTTAGACTTTTCTCAACAGTGAGATACATCTGCTTCTGTCAGCACTAATTATTTCAAAGAGGATGGTGGGCACTGAGGAAGCTCCATAAGGAGTTTGTTTTCTTTATAGCAAAAGCTGGCCATGTGGGCAAAGAAACTACCCTTGCCTCAATTGCTGACAGTTACTGTCCAAATCAGGCAAGCAGGAAGCAGGTCACAAGAAAGGCTACTGCCAAACTTAGTCAGACAAGGTAGGAGAGTCCCTCAAAATTCCCTGCTTCACAGGAATAAGTCTGTCAGATACGCTAGGCCTGTATGTCAGACCTGGATGCCCCAATGTTACAGAGGAACTTTGTGTGACTATCCAGGCAGCTTGAGGTAACATTAGGTAACATTTCACCCTTCTGGGGTCTTTGATGGAATTGAAGACTAGATAGTTATAGTTTTCCTTAGTTACAATAAAAGGTAAATTAGATATAAAACTTTGGACACAAAGATAAGTCGATGATAAAATATTTTCTTTAATTTTGCCAAATACTAATGGACTGGATATTATAACTGTAATTCTTACTTGATAACATTTTGCTGTATATAATCAAGTAAATTGGGAGAATGGGAGTTATGGGAGAGGGCAGAAGAGGAAAGGGGAGGAAGAGATGATAGCAGACAAAAATGTATAGCTCAACAAAAATGTTAAAACTTTCCTTTTTAATTAGACAAAAAGAGGGAAATACTGTGGAATAATTCTCTTATACACTTCAGAGGCTTGTCACTCAAATTGGTTTAATAAAATGCCAATTGGCCAGTAGTCAGGCAAGAAGTATAGGTGGGGCAACCAAACTAAGTATGATGGGAAGGAAAAGAGCAGAGTCAGGAGTAATGGGACAAATGAAGAGAGAGCAAGATGGGCACACCATACTGAGAAAATGTACTGCCATGTGGCAGGACATAAATAAAGAATATGCATTAACTAAGAATGTAAGAGCTAGTTAATAATAAGCCTGAGCTATTAGTTGAGCATTTATAAGTAATATTAAGTCTCCATGTGGTAATTTGGGAAGCAACTGCCAGGTATTTGGACAGAGTGGCTGTGAGACAGGAAACTCCCATTTACACATCTCCTCCAACAAAGGCCACACCTTCTAATCCTTTCCAAACATTTCCACAAACTAGGACCGGCTATTCAACCATATGAGCTTAAGGGTGCCATTCCCATTGAAAACACCATAGTACCTATATCTGTGTCAGTTGATCTGTCCATCTCCCATCTATCTATCATCTAGCTATCCATTAACTATTGTGTATTTATCATTGTCTATCATCTAAATACCTGTGTATGTATCCATACATCTATTTACTTAAGCATCTATTTATTTCCTATCATTTTCTTTTTTATTTTTTTGTTTTTGTTTTTTGAGATGAAAAGATTTGTGTGTGGATGCATGTGAGTGCATGTCCCCAAGGAGTTTAGGTGAGGGCATCAGATCCCTTGGAACTGGAGTTACAGATGGTTGTGAACCTACTGTGGGTGTTGGGAACCAAACTCTGATCCTCTAAAAGCAAATGCTCTTAACTCCTGAACCCTCTCTCCAACAACCCCTCCATCATGCTTGTCATCTGAAATCTAGCTATCATCTATCATGTATCTATTTATGTATCTATTTATGTATCATCTAACTATCTATTTATTTATCATCCATCTGTCTACCCATTTACTTAACTATCTATCATTTTTCTATTCTAACTGTCTGCCAGAGAGTTAGGCAGTCTGAGTACCCTTTTTATGAATGAGAAGTTTGACAGACTTCTCAAGTATGTATCCCAGTCAAAGGAAGATATTAATATGTACCTTTCCATGGCATTTCTCTTCTGCTGTTGGTTTATGATTGGCTTGCATCCAACAGGTCTTAGGTTGTTCATTATTGTGAAGAAGAAACATAAGCTTAGATATCAAGGAAATAGGATGTGTCACAGGAGGCTGGGTTTGTAAAGGAAAGTGAGTCATTAGAGGCAGGAACTAAAGGAAATGTGACATAGTTGTATTGCTTTCTTTCTTTTCCATTTTTTAAAATGGATTAAAAGTGGGTAAAGAAGAGTGATGAAATTACCCATCAATATTGTACTTGGGCATTTTTTACATTTCAACCTTTCTTTAAGTCACAGAGGCTCTGAACCTCCTCTGTAGAACTGGCTTTCCTCTGGCCTTTTCCAGGGCTACTCCCATAGGCCTGGTCCCCACTATCTCTGTCCACTCAGCTGTTGGAGAACCTCTAGCCAGGCAATACTTATCAGCACACACCGACTCCCAATAGTCAGGGACTGACCTATAACCATGATGCAGTTGACACTCATCACTTTTGGCTGTGTCCTCCCACACTGATGAGAACAAGCTGGGTCTTTGGCCTCTGACAAAAGCATGAATTTCCCTGGAAAGGTCTCTACCCTCATGACCACACATTTTGTATGTTCACTGCTTCTCAGTCCCTAATCCCACAGATAGAAGACAAAGGTTAACACATACATTCTGAGGGTACCATTGGCCAACCCATAACATTGTCCAGTAGACATGTGACCAGCAAGGTGGTCGTCCTGTTCTTTTGCTTAGTCTTTTCTCCTTGTCTCTTGTGTGCTACTGTTATTCTTCACAGCCTGATAGAGCATCGAGGAATGAATAGATACATAGCTGATTTTCTTTATTGAAACTACTCACAGTGTTTAAAGATATGAGCACTTTATTATAATTAACTCACACATGCATAAAAACATCACTCAGCTCAGTTAGGGAAAATAAGCCTTCACCAAAACTCTGCACTTCTCAGACAAGTTATCTCAGACAGTAAAGGTTCTGGCTGTCAAGCCCAAGGACCTGAGTTCTATCCCCATGCCCCACCTGGAAAATAGGGAGAACTGACCAATGAAAGCTGTAGTCTGAACCACACACACACACACACACACACACACACACTGTGCCACTCACAAGCTCATGCACATGCACATATGCACACAGTAAATTAATGTAACCATAAAAAAACCTCACTTTTTTTGGTTGTGCTCTTCAATCACCGTCCTTTCACTTGTTTGGCTTTGAGTGGTCTCTTCTTTTCTCAACTCATTGTCCATACAGACTGAACTCAGCTTCCAGGACTGGGTTTACCTCTTCTCCATCCCTTCTCACACCTGTTCTTTTCTTTACCCACAGTGTCTCTCAATGCTCCAGTACTTTCCTCCACACACTGAGTTTCCCTTTTCTGGTTAACGCCACCAAACCCCAAGTCCCACCAGCTTGCTAGTTGTTAGCACGGAGAAAATTTTGGGAGAAGGGTCACACCATCTGAGGGACAGGGACAGGCTCATAACCTGGCCCTCGGGTCCAGTGGTTGGTGGACTTACCTGAGCATTCACAGCCTTGGGGTCACTACTGTGGCAAACGTGCAGTGTAGGAGGGAAGCTTGTTCTTGCTATGTTCTGGAAAACACCGAGCAAGACGTAGCAATACTTTCTGTTTAGTTTCTTGGGTTTTGCAGTTGTTAACATGTACCCTATGTAGTGTTATAGCTTTCTCTGCTCTGGTCAGAACTTTTATCTCTATGGGTCCCACCCTCACCAATCCTGAATCAAGACAACCTCTCACAGTCTTGGCCATAGCCCAATCTGGTTAAAGCAATTCTTTAATTGATGTTCCCTCTGCCCAGGTGACTCTGGCCTATGTCAAATTGACTATAAAAACTAATCAGGACACCCACCGAACTATATTCTGTGTGCCCACCTCTCTTTCTTCCCTACTAGGTTTACATGTTGAGGCTCAGAGTCTTGTGTTTCAGTTGGTGATAGCCTTGGTATCCTCTCGGGGTCCTGGTGTGCTCTCCATCAAAACTCCAGGTTTGCCATGACTTAACAAACCATCGGCGATGCTATTTCCCACACCCACAGTGGAACATCATGCTGAAAGAATTAGCTCTTTTCCCGCGTGGAACACAGCGTCTAATCTCATGCCTGCACAGCACACTTGGCTGTGCCTTGAGCCCTGTAGCATCTTTAACCAGGCAGCACCTGGCACCAGGAAGCAGAAAGAACACAGCCTAAGAACAAGAAGGGAAAACCCAGCCGGTGCCCGGGCAGCTGCCTTGCATATCCCCTATTGGGTTTGCTCTCCCACCATTTAACACTTTGAACTTTCAGCTGCTGAGATTTGGAATGAGGGAGTTTAATTAGTCAACAAGACAAGACAACATTCTGTTATAGTGAGATTACATACACCTACGGGGTGTTAGGAGACACATAGCAAAACCCAGCAACTTTGGAGACCTGAGAAGAGTGTTATCTTCCAGCAGCACATGGGGGTGTTCTTGGAGATAAAGCGCACAAGACAAATGGCATCTCTAATTGAAATGCAATAGAAGAATGGAGCCTCAGAATTCTAAGTATGTTTCCTTTTCCCAGTGTTCCTATCCCAGTGTGGCGAACGGATTGACAAAAGAATGGGGGAATGTTTTTAAGTAGAAAACAGAATGTGTATGTCTAGAGGGGCTCAGTGCAAAAGCCATAAAATCCTGCAGACATCGCCAGCCTGAATTTTAATTTCTACTCTATCTCTGACTTACTCTATTCCTCAATAAAAATGCAAAATGCATAGGCTTTTATTTGTTGGGAGTGGGAAATCTGGGCCCACTAGAATCCTTCTCCATTTAACCAAATTGTTGGTTAGGATGTGTTCAAGAATAGCTGAAAACTGAAGCTCTGTGTCTTTAGAGGCAGGTTCCTTTAGCCTCGTGTGTACAGAGCAGAAGCCAGCCTGACCACGTTGGTCAGGGTTTCTTCTCTTTTTCTCACTCTGTTACCTTCCAATCACTGCCATTCCTCAGGTTGGTCATGTAGATTTTTTTTTCTTTGTATTTTTGTATCTGAACTACCCTTTTCACTTGAGTAACCAGCATTTTCCAATGTGTCGAGCTTCAGGGAGATGGTGGTGAAATAAGTTCTAAGGGCTACCTGTAGACAGAGGCAGAGGTGGAGGAAGGGCGTGGCTGTGTCCGATGACCAGGGATTGTCTCACAAAGGAAGTGAAGCACTTACAGAACGATTCTGTGCCATTCAAAGTCTATGCCCCTCTGGGGCCTCATCTTTGCAAGGCAAGCAGCGTGCCTAGGAGAAACAGCTTCCATTGAAATCTCTCTCTCTCTCCCTCTCTCTGTTAATCTCTCTTCTCTTCTTTCTTCTCTCCTCCCTTTTCTTCCTTCCCCATCACACCCTCTCTTCCATTGATATGTCTTTGTCTCTCTTTTTCTGCTTCCCTCTTTCTCTCCTTCCCTCCCTCCATTTCCTCTCCTCCTCTATTGCTGTGTTGCTCTCCTTTCCTCTCTCCAGTCTTCCCCCTCTATCATTTTCTCCTTTGTTGGTCTGTTTCTGTCTCCTCCTCCCTCCATTTTCGGGAACCTTCCTTAGGGGAAAAAAAAGCACGGCAAGCATGACAATTTCCAATAACATTGGAATTTCCATGAGAATTTCTAACCCTTTATGAGGAAGGTTTGCTTTAAATGATCTAATTTCGTCTCACTAGGTGTTGGCAGTGCTGTACTCTCAGCACTCTGAACTCTGGGAGAGAAAGGTCTAGAGTTTGTCTGGATTTTGAGACCAGCTTATTCTGTCTTGGTCACTGTTATATTGCTATGAAGAGACACCATGGCCAAGGCAACTCTTATAAAATAAAACACTATAGTTTCATAGGTTTAGTGCATTGTCATCGTGGCAAAAAGCATGGTGGCATACAGGTAGGCTTCGTGCTGGTGAAGTAGCCGAGAGTTTTACATCTGGTCCACAGGAAGCAGAAAGAAGAGACTCTGGACTTGGAATGGACTTTTTGAAACTTCAAAGCCCACCCCCAGTGATACAAGTCCTCTAACAAGGGCACCCCTTCTCCCACAAGGCCACACCTCCTACTCCAACAAAGCCACTCTTCCTAATCCCTGTCAAGTAGCACCAGTACTGACCAAAGTATTCAAGAGACTATGGATGCATAGTGAATATTCATCTAAAATGAAAATCAAAACAGCAACCAATAAAATGGTTAATTAATTAGTTTTAAATTTTTCCTCTCTCTACAGTGCCCAGATTTCAGTCTAAGAGACCCCATATTTAAATGTAAAGTGCAGCAGAACACATTTGTTCTCATGAGGAGATGGTTTCTTTCTGCATTTAGATGGCCCCGTAGCTCAGTTTTATATATCACCATTTAAATTTGAAATTAAAAAGCAATAGTTTACCATACTCATGTTTTTGCTATTTATTCCACACTCTGGGTACACATGTTTAGCAAGGCACTGGCAGAGTCATCTTTGTCCTTAGAAGGTGCTTATCATATGGGGTAGTAGCACACCCTCTCCCTTCTTCTATAACTTCAGCTTTAGGAGGCTGAATCAGGAAGACCATGGTTCAAGGTTAGCCTAGATTACACAGGGAAACTCTCAGAAAAGTAAAAACTAAAATCAAAACATTCATTTTTCTTAGGTGGTAAGGAAACATAGTGGAGTGTCAGGTTTGATGTGGCTGTAACCTCAGGGCCTGACTCTATGAACAACCATGAGGTATTGCCAACTCCTATAGTAATACATTACACATGCAGGCAGCCATGACTGGATGATACTCTCCTACTGTGTGAACACACATGGAGTCAGCACAGTCTTTCTGGTCTACCTAGTAGAATCCACATCTAACCAGCTTCGGTATTCTGCAATAAGCCAGGACTGGTTCCTTGGTCCTTGGGTTGTCCCTGGAGATGGATTTGAGTTCAGAGTGTCCTGTTCTCTAGTTAAGAGTAGGAGATGAAGTTGTAAAGACAGACATCTGGATCTATCCTTAGAACTCACCAAGAGTTTGGATCCAGAAGAAACAGTTCATATTTGTGCAGCCGTTGCCTCTTCTGTTTCTGCCCTATGGTTTTTAGACAAAAGATAGACTTCTCTGATAGAGTCTAGGAAGTAACATCGGCTAGCCTCCTTTATGTTCCATTTGCTTCTGGTGGGATACATTATTCAAGTCTGTCTTCTAATTATTAATTCTTGCATTGTGTGGGCTATATGTGCTGTTAAATCTCTAATTTATGTTAACTTTGCATATACTCATTCCAAATGAGTCCTAGACTTAGAGAGCTGACTTTCATAAAGCTAAATTTTCTAGAATGGTTTATGTTTGCCTTAGCCAAGGGGCCAGGGTTGGAGAATCTTGATTCTCTCTCTTGATAGTGACCTTTTATGAGTCAGAGTCACCATCCCAAGCATTCTGGAAAGCCCTTCTTACATAGTTTTATTTAGACTCCAAGCTAGGTGGAAACAGCCAAGTATTCTTGTCTATGATCCAAGTTGGCAGTCTCCCTAGCAGAATTCTCACTATGGGTGTAAGCCTCCTCCAAAATCCCACCAGGAGAAAGGGAGGGAAGGTTTTATCTAAGACTTTAGTGGATTCAAAGTCTCAACTCTGTCTCCTATGGTTGTCACATTGAAACCCTTTGACAAATTAATTGAAGAGTACACCCATGAGCTTTCTTTCTAAGTTAGTCCAATGTATGCTCACATCTTTGGCTGCTGCACAGGTTCCTAACTATCCTGAGAACCCAGCTATGCAACTAAGCAATATTTACCTCCAGAAATATTGAAAGATTTCAGAGGCAAAGTGGGGACATCTGGTCTACTACAAGTTGTAAGGAAATTAATAGAATGTACTTATTTTGGCATCCTTTGAAGTTTCCAAAGATAGAAAAAAAATTAATTGTATGCCATTTCAAACTAAGTATAACAACAAACTCATTTCCTAATGGATTATATTTTCACTTATATGTTGTTAAACTTTTAAAAATATTCACTTTTTATCACATGAAAGGGCAGTCTTCACTTTTCAGGAACCTGAACAGGAATTCTTACATTTAATGATATATTTGATCAACTGGTTTAACAAATCCTGATAGTTCTCCTTGGAGAATATCTTGTTTGTTGGTGATTTTTTTAAGAGAATAAAAAAATCTAAATATCAGAATGAAGCTGAGCAGTGGTTTCAAAGACAAGAAGTTCAAAATAGGCAATGATGAATATAAGCCCAGATTTGCCTGAATCTATAGGAGTTCTCCCTGTACTAGCAGCCGAAGAGAGGGGCTTGTGCAGTCCCTGGAGAATCCCCTGAGCTCCACGGATCTCACCACCACCTGTGTGCACACAGACATTCTCAGCCTCGGTTACAGAAATGAGAATGCTCCATCTGCCAACCAGCCTTCCAGGGGAACATTTCCAATCTAGTCAAAGACATTCCATGTTCTATCAGGATCTAGGGCTTAAACCATTGTTCTATTCAGGGACCAAATAGAAACGCCATCAAGTTCTCTGGAAAACATCAACTCTGACTATCACACACTACTTTGAGGAAGAAAGGGCAAGAAAACAGCAACATTAACTTGAGAAGATTTAACTTAGAAGCATGGTGGTCCCAGGCTCCTGGGAATCCATGGAGGAGGTCCCTTGAGTTCCTGCTGCACACATCCTCTGAAACATCACAGAGGCTTGTAAGTTTCTCAAGCTTTGGAATTGAAAAGTGAGCCAAGACATGTGTGGAGGTGAGGAAGAGGGTAAACCCTTTAGTGTCTGGGGAACCAGATGGGATTAAGGAGTTTTGAGGGAAGAATGTGTGTGGGGGAAGAGAGAAATTGGAGGGGAAGGGGTGAGGTAGAGCTTCCTTAAGTTGGCTCTCTAATCAGGAGCTTCAGGGCTTTGATGCCTTGCTTGAAAAGTTACCAAATCATTCCAAATCATGATCTCATTTGCATAATGGGAATAAAAATCATGGCCCGCATAAGAAAATGGATGGGAAAGTGCTTTGAAAAGAACATATAATGATAAAAATTGTATCATTATAGCTAAGACTGCACAGCCTGGTACTTATGGAGCAAGACATTCAGGTCAGTTCATTCAGGATGAAAGCAGAAGAGAAAGAGGCCCTGGAACAGCAGTCAAGGATGCTCCTTCTTCAACAGTCTTCCATTAGCCTACATTATGCTGGCATGAAAAAGGGCAGGGGTGATTTTAGAGAAGATTCTGGGAAGGGTTTGAGGGGATTCCTGCTCATCCACTGATTATATACAGTAGGCAGCAACGCGGTATGTGTTTTGTACCATGGACAATGCTTAGAGAGGCTCAAATGAGGCATTCGACCAACACGTAGAGGCAAGGCATTTATCAGGGCAGCATTCTGAAGATGGGGTGGAGCTGCTGAAGGAGAGAGGTGACCAGGTATCCAAAAAGGTGGCAGAGGCAGCCTTTTCGCTATGAGGAGACTTTTACTGAAATGCTACTAAACCAGTTCTACATGTGAGTATATGAACGTGTGCACACACATATAGACACATACATATCTGCGCACACACACTGTCCATATACCTGTGTGCAGCATGTAAAACTGAGTTCCTGACTTTACACTAAAGTTGCTGTAGAGCTGAAAAGACATTTTGTCAGTTGTGAACAGGCCCACCATGTCCCATATCCTGACTTCGTGAGGTGTGGAATGTCATTTGAAAAGCTAGAGCTTTGCGTGGCAAATCTGATTTGTTTGTTTTTGTTTGTTTCCATGTTTTTGTCAGCTCCAGGAGAAGATTTTACTCTTGGACAGTGTTGACACTTCTTTTTTCTTTTTCTTCTTCCTTTGGGCAATCTCTCTCTCTCTCTCTCTCTCTCTCTCTCTCTCTCTCTCTCTCTCCCTCTCTTTTTCTCTGTGTGTTTCTCTCTCTCTCTGTCTCTCTTTTCCTCTCCCCATCTACTCTCCCCTCCTCTTTCTAATCCTCTATCCCTCCCTCCTTCTCTATCCTTGTCTCTCTCTGTGTATCTGTCTCTCTCTTCTCTTCCTCTCTTTCATAGCTGCCCTCCCCGCTTTATGCGCATGGGCGTGCCTGTATTGGAGGAGGCCACAGTTGATATCACATGTCTTCTCCCCATGCTCTCCATCTTCTATTTGAGTCAGGATTTCTCACTGAGCCTGACATGAATCTACTTGGCTAGGCTGACTGGCCAGAGAGCTCCAGTCTGCCTTTCTGTCCCTTCTGCCTTTCCCAAAACTGAGGTCTATAGACCTCACCCAAGCTTTATCTGTGGGTAGTCATGCTTGTGCAACAAGCACCTTGCACACCGAGTCATCTCCCTAGCCCAACAGTTGACAATTTTAGCTAACCAAAAAAANCTCTCCCTCTCTTTTTCTCTGTGTGTTTCTCTCTCTCTCTGTCTCTCTTTTCCTCTCCCCATCTACTCTCCCCTCCTCTTTCTAATCCTCTATCCCTCCCTCCTTCTCTATCCTTGTCTCTCTCTGTGTATCTGTCTCTCTCTTCTCTTCCTCTCTTTCATAGCTGCCCTCCCCGCTTTATGCGCATGGGCGTGCCTGTATTGGAGGAGGCCACAGTTGATATCACATGTCTTCTCCCCATGCTCTCCATCTTCTATTTGAGTCAGGATTTCTCACTGAGCCTGACATGAATCTACTTGGCTAGGCTGACTGGCCAGAGAGCTCCAGTCTGCCTTTCTGTCCCTTCTGCCTTTCCCAAAACTGAGGTCTATAGACCTCACCCAAGCTTTATCTGTGGGTAGTCATGCTTGTGCAACAAGCACCTTGCACACCGAGTCATCTCCCTAGCCCAACAGTTGACAATTTTAGCTAACCAAAAAAA